>CAVNYN010213097.1:0-111203 GCA_963692815.1 Nyctanthes arbor-tristis
TATATAATCAAGACAGAATCACGGTTGGGGCTCTTCAAGCAATTAAGAAAAAAACATCATGAGGTCTTGCAGCGTAGGGAACAATGGACCTAGCTCGGACACATTGGCGAGTATAGCTCCATGAATTATTACAATTAGTGCATTTCTCTGGACAGGGATTATATATAACACTTCTTGAACTAGGGAATGCAATGAGGATTGATGTAAAATGAGATTCTACTTATTCTTAATTTTTTATTAACACTTCTAGATTGTGACATCCCAAATTTTATGGACCAAAAGTCAAAGGTTGAATAGTGATGTCAAGGTCAAAATTTAATTATTTGGGTCAAAGTCCAATTAATCAAAGGGGTTTAAGTTGAAGAATTAATAGTTGAAGGACTTATAATTAAATAAGATTTGTCAAGGACCAACTTAAATTAGTTACTAAAGTTGAGGGACTTTATGTGCAATTTCCTATATTTATATGTGTTTTGTCTTTGATTAGCAAAAGAAAATAATGGGATGGGATGGGATGGGATGGGATGGGATGGGTTGGGTTGGGGGGGAGAGAGATCGCCGAAAGGCAAAAAAAAATGGAAGAAAAAAAAAAGAAAAGAAAAAGAAAGAGGAAGAAAAAGAAAAGAAAGTGAGGAAATTACACCTTGATGGCATGATTGGCATTTGGGTTTCGATTTTCTTGTGAAATTTCATAAAGGTAAGCTAAAGAATTATTTTTAGGGTTTATGTTTTTTCTATTGGGTGTTAAATTTGTGGTTTATTCCTATGATTTGAGGTTAAATAATTGATGTTATGTTGAGAGAATAATTGGTTTTATTTTGTTAGTATCAATAATATATTATGGGTTGATTTTCATAAACCTCAAAAATTGAGAAATTGGGATTTTGATGTATAGTTTGATATAATGAATCCTAGAGGGGGAAAATGTTGAGTTGTTGAAATGGATTAGATTTATTTGAAATTTTTAAAGTCATATGCATGGTATGAGATTTTGGGTTTAAAGTATTGAAGATGGATTTAAGAAAATTTTATAGAATTGAGTAGTTAATGTTGATGTAGTTTTTTATTAGTTTAAATGGTGTGGAATTATTCTTAGATATGAAATTGGAATTATATGAAGATTAGACGGGAATTATGCAAAGTTAGTATATGGAATTCTGGTTAAGGAGGAAAAATTGAGCTTGAAATTTTTAAATGAATTATTCTTGGAATTTTATAGTGAATTCTATAGTATCTTGTTAAACTAAAATGAAGTTTTGGATAAATTGGAAGAAGGAAAGTCATGCCTTCTTTAGTGAAAAGGAAAGCATAAGAGGCTATTATTGAATTACGGGAAGCCAGGCATATATGAACAAGTTTAATGAAAGAATCGAGACGGGAATTAGATTATATAAGGAGTTCTGCCCTTCCATTTTTAAAAGGCCATAACTGATTGTATAAGTGGAATTTTAATAAGATACAAGTTGGAAAATGATCTTCTATGAGTCATCTATCATCCAAAGTTTGAATGACATCATTTGGAGGTCGATAGGGGTTTTTATGACATGTTTTTTGAAGAGAGACGGTGCAGACCCGAGAACAGATTTTGGGATTGGAAAAAAAATATATTTTGGTGTTCTCAACCTAGTTTTCTTGAGCTCGATTTTATATATGATAGACTTATATAAGTGTCCTACCTTATGGGAAAATTTCCTAAACATGTGATACCGTTATTGAGTATAAAATGGTTTTAAATGAGCATTGTCTAAATAGGGGAAAAATTTAATGATCCTTGTTTAAGAGTTGCATAAAGCCTTGATTCAATAACGGATGCACATGTTTGACGGAAAAGTTAAGTGTAGAAATGATAAGTAATTATTAAGCTTTCTAATTTAGTATATAATGATGAAAGATGATTACATAAACTAGAATATCTTTAACTAGTAAATAAGCTAAAAAGAAGGTAAATAGGATGAAGCAAGGATAAGTGAAAGAATTTAGTTATGTGTGTAAATTGAGGAATATAAAGGAATTAAATATTAAGTAGACTTTTATATAATATTACAAGAAATGCCAAAGACTAAAAAAGAAATGGAACGAGAAAAGAGCTACATTGCTACCTAGCTAGCGAGTGGAGTATGTCATCTACTTTTCTTTCTAAGTGAAATATGATATACTTTGATTTCATAGAAACTTGCAATGTTTTGTAACAAATATATTTCTATAGAAGTTCACAAAAGTTGATATTTCTTTAGAAAAGTTCATGTGAATGTTTGTATGAGATGATGTTTCATGATTTTAAAGAATGTTTGAGTTGATACATGATTTATGATATATGAAAATCCCCCAAGTTGTATCCAATGTTATGAATATGTCACCTTCAAGCGAAAGGGCCTATATGGCTCAAGTTGACTAAATAATACGCCGCCTATGGGCGAAGGGGCCTATGGCTCAAGCTGACCAAAGGAACGCTGCCCAAGCGAAGGGGCCTATGTGCTAGCTATGGCTTAAACTGTTTATTGTGTAGTCTAGGGTGAATGGGCCATAAGGTACCTATGGCCTAAACTGGTGTCTACGTGCGTATGACTTGTATCATTATCATGTGATGTTGGATACTCTTTGGAGAAAATTCTATGATGATCTTGAAATGAAATGATTTTTGTAATGTTTTCAAGTGGATTTTATGATGATTATTAAATGAATGATATTCACGATGTTTTCTATTGAATTCGATGATGATTATAAAAAGAAATGATGCCTATGATGTTTTTAATGTGAAATGATTCTATCAATATTGACGTTATGTTGAATTATATTTCAGATCATGAAAGTCTAGAATTGACTTGAACGTTTTATTCGAGATTTTTGCAAAAGTTATATTTCAATTTTCGGAAACATGTTTATTTATAAAACTCCATTCACTGGGCTAGTTAGCTCATTTGTTTTCTAAATGATTTTCTCAGCAAGTAGCAATTAGAGTTTGGGCAAAAAAATATTGTGGCCGAGCCTGCTAGTTCGAGAACCAAGCCACCACTTAACGAAAGGAAATTACTGTAGGATTTGTTGATTCTATGATTTATAAGTGTGACATGGTTAAGATTATTAGCATATAGTTAGGAATTGTGTGAACCATATTTGGATTGGTATATTTCTTGATTTATGAGGTGATGTTGCTTATAATGAGAAGTTATTAGTTTATAAAATGTTGATGTATTGACGTTGGGAATTGATATAAGTTGGCTTTTGTTGATAAATTAGGGGAGATCTTGTCGAAATTTTTCTTGGATAATTAGTATGTTCACGAGCTTTGACAGTAAATTCTAGTTTTTAGTTGGAATTTATCGTCAGCGCACGTCACACTTCTAGTAAGTTAGAGGTAGTAGGGGTGGGGCGTCTCATAGATGAACTTAATCAATTTTAGCTTTTGTGATTATTGATACCAGGGATTAGCATCAAGTGGATATGGCCTCGAGGACAGGCCGGATATACCCACTGGTTCAGGCATCATGAGTAATCCACAATAACGTCCCACAAAACGAGGCCATGTAACCCTCACTCTCGTTATTATGTTGTATTCAACTGTACAGAGTCTGTCTAAATATATCTTGCAATTCCTGAGCATATCCTATCTACTGATTGATTAGTGTTAATACTAGATAAATGATAAAGATAGAGGGACATCTTTGGTACAACATAGTTAATCACAAGCTAATCGAGAGAAATAATCGAAAAAGCTAAATCCAATATGGTTCTCAGTAATGGCTTTTACAAATGCTTCCATCTTCTTGGTATAGTTGGGTTAGTAGATGAGATGGAAGGCTACTGATTTGGCGTATACCTTGATAAAACATTTTCTTACTGAACAAAAAGGGAAAAAAAAAGAAAAGGAATCCCCATGTAATGTTCCGGGGAAAAAATTAGTAAAACATAATTTAAAAAGAAAAAGTTCTACATACTGAAAATGGCAAGACGAGACATGATCAAATGTCTAAATATTATAATAAGAGACATGTAGAATATTATAATCAGAACATGTAAAATGTCTAAAATGTTATAATCAAGTTCATGCATATAGAAACATGGAGTTAATTATCTGAAATACTATTGAACTTTAAAAAAAAAATTATCTCACTTGCCACTATATTTTAAAACATATTTCAAATGCCATTAAATATTTCAAAAGGTTGTCTCTAACACTACTATACTTAGACTTACTTCACTTGCTACTAAACTGATAAAGAACCTATCTCATTTGACACTCAGTTAATATTTGGTTAAAAATTAATATAGCAAAATTATGAGAAACGAAGTTTACTATGTGACAGTTTAATTACTAATTATGAACAAATAATAAATTTTAAATTAAAAAATAGTCTATTTTAAAAAGTTTAATGGCAAACCGAATAAGATTTTGATAAGTTGAATGGTAAGTTGGATGATTCTTGAAATATGATGATAGATGAGATAATTTTTTAGAATTGTAGTCGCATTGGAGATAAGTTTTAGAGTATAGTGACATGTGAGATTAATTTTGTAAAGTTTGATGACATTTGAGATAATTAACTCTGAAACATATACAATGATTTTAAGAAACCACTTGTGGTTTCTATAGAGAAAAGCTATAAAAGCCCTCAAAATATTTTCGTTCATGAAAATCATTGTCTACTCCTAATAAATTATTTAAGTATATATATTCATTTAATCTAGGGGTTTGATTTATTAGTTCAAATTCCTTTTTTTTTTTTACAATTTTTTTCCTTATGATTATGAGACATGTTCAATGAATTGGTTTCAAATATCTTTTTTTACACCTGACAATGTTTACCAGGTTCTCTTAATCCAAATAAAGCTTAGCGAAAGATTGTCTTTTGCTTGAGAGGCGCGTAATCGAGAGTTGAAAGAGGTTTGAAGGTACGAAGAGCTGGAGGAACAGGTCTCATTTTGCGAAATAATTATGACTGGGGAAATTATTAAAAATATGATTCTCATTTTCTTCCCACAATTCATATAACCTTATCCAATTATACAATACATACGTTCCACAAGAAAGCCAATGGCTTACATATTTCCAACCAGAAGAATCATACACACCAAGCCAACATCATACGTTGCTGCCTTCTCGAGTTAAGGCCCCAACATAATTACACCCCAAATTATCAAGCTAACAAGTTCTCCACCCCTCGATATGCACCATTAATATTTTTGTTACTTTTAAATAACGTTGCTAAATTTTGATGGCTTTATAATTATGTAATAGCCTGACATTTCTGCCCCGGGTGTGCAAATATTAGCTGTCTGGAGCGGAGCATCATCACTAATAATAATAGAGTAGTAGATTATAATTTTGATTCAGGAACTTCCATGGCATATCCATATGTTAGTGCAACATTAGCAATACTCAGTGGTGGAACTAGGCGCCAGTAGACCCAATAAAAGTGTAATTAAAATTATGCATTCAAGAAGGTTTTGGTCACAAAATTATGATACATATGGTTTACATGGGAACAAAACATGTCATCAGAAAGCTTATCAAGTCAGGTGTCTAATGCAACTTTCGGATCTCAATTCCGAGTTTCCGACTAAAAGTTATACATGTTAGAACACAATATGCTAGAAGCATGCGACTTTCACACGATCTCATGTGACCTGATTCAGAGAGTGTCTAAAACATGCGGCCTTATGTGCGACCTCATGCGGCCGAACTAGAAGATTTTCGGAATTTTTATTTTATTTTTAGTTTTATATTTTTCTTTTTTAGTGTTTTCTTGTTTCCTAAGACAACTAGGTCTTCCACATACTATATAAATCCCTTTATTTTATTTTAAAGAAAAATTCAAGAATATTATTAAGTTAAGGTATAAAATTAGGTTTTTCACTTCTTTGTCAAATTGGGAAATTTTGTTCTTAATTGTTTTTCTTGTAGATTTAGGAGCATATTCACTTATCAAAGAGTATTAATCACATTCTTTGTGGTGTATTATAAAATTGAGTTCATTGATTAATAAATTAGTGTGCTCAAATTTTAAAATTTTGGTCTAATTTGTATCTGACAAGGCTTTCTTGGGTGTGATTCCAATCGTTCGAGGATTCGAGGGTTATAACGCTTCCGGGTTTGCATCAAGAGGGGTAGACTGGATGGGTGAACCGTAAAGTACAAACAGCCAAAGGCTTTATATATATATATATATATATATATATGGTTCTTTACATACAAACCACCCTTCATGGTAGTATTTTAAAAAATTCCCTTAAATTAAAAGTAATTGCAAAAATACCATTTTCTATTTGAAAACTACCCTAACCCAAATTTAATTAAAATTCCATTTTTATTATTTATTATTTTTTATAAATTATAATTATAATATACTAAAAGTAGAAATTTTTTCAATAAATAATAAATATTTATGTACCACTAACAACACTTTTAATTCTAGACCACCGTCAATTGTCGAAGCCGCCACGCTGCAAACACACCAACAATGTTACCATTCAGATAACAAATGTTATCACTCAAAAAAATATCACATTAAAATTCATAACAATGAAATGGTAATAAAACTAATAAAATAATAACAAAGTGATAAAAAGAGGAAAATAACAAAACAAGAATGGTAACATAGAAAAATAAATAAAAAAAAAAAAGCAACTAGTCCACGGTAACAACCCGATAAATTATAGCATAAGAATATAAACAAAAATGAAATCAACCGGAAGATGGCAACAACCCGATAAATAGTAACAAAATGAATAAAAAAAAGATTAGATAAGATAACCAACTAAGGTTTCAGCCGCCAAGTCTAAAAAAAAAATTTAAAATACAGATCCAACAGCCTGAACTGTTCAGGCGGCCACGCCGCTCACAGATGCTGCGGCGCCAATATGAGACGCCACTGCTGCCATCATCTGCCGCCAATTGTCGCGACAGCAGCGCGATGGTGGTGGGTAGTCAAGGTAGTCGCTGGCAGCAGCGGTTGCCGCTATGACTACTGCTAGCGGTAGCAGCGGTGGTCGCAGCAAACGACTACTGCCAACAGTCGTGGCGGCGTAGTGGTGGTGGGCGTTTGGCGAATGCTGGGGCAGATTGTGGTAGTCAGGCGGTTGTGCGGGTGGGAGGGAAGGAGGGCAGCGGTGGCTGTGTTTCAGTTACTAGCAGCTAGGATTATACACACACAAAAAAAAGGAGATATTTATATACACTATATATAATTTAGGTATAAATAAATAAATAAATCAATATTTAAAATTAATTATAATGATTTATTAAAATAATATAATTAATTAAAAAATGAAAATTGTATATGAAAAACAATGGGTTATTGGCGCAAAAGGACCTTAACGTTTGAGGTTGTTGTGCAAAGGACCCTATCGTTTTCACTTTGGCAAATTAGACCTCAACCTATCACTGTTCATGCGGAAAAGGACCCTATCGTTTTTGTCTTGGCAAATTAGACCCTAATCTATCACTATTTATGCGGCAAAGGACCCTCCGTCTCTTTCGGTCGAAACTCCCATTAACTCGTACATATTTTTCCACATCCAATAGCTTGATAATGATATTTATATCTTTTAAAAATTACAATATGTTTTTTCTGCCTCTTATAATAGCATATCTAATTATTATTGTTGTTATTTATTATTATCATTATCATCTTTTGATATATTAAAACTCAGTGCTGATTTACCGTTAGATTTTTAGCCGTATGAGGAGATGATATGACATGTCAAATAGTACATATCTAACACATCACATAAACATCTGGTAGCATATCATTTTCATATTTGAACCCCATGATTTCTAAAAATTCACATAGATGAACCTCAAATATGCCACCATTTCTGCATGAACAATAATAGGTTGAGGTCTAATTTGCCAAAGTGAAAACGATATAATCCTTTTGCACAATAGGTTGGGGTATAATTACAAATAGTTTAATATCATTGTGTATAAATGATATAACTAATAAAAAAAGTGTATAATATTTAATTTCATCTATATATTTTTAACAAATGGAAATTGAAATTCCAATTTAGTTGGGCAGTTGGCCTCCGCCGACAGCGGTACTACTCAAGGCCAGTCACCCCATGGGAGAGCGCTGCATTAAGAACGGCTATAATGATACAGGTAAATATTCACGCGTTTTTTGTTGAAAGCCACTTGATAACCAAAAAGTCGGGTTTATATTATTTTTTAAATCTCAACACCCTTCATTTTTCATATATTTGTTTATAGTAAACATTTTTTCTTAATATTCGAGCTGGACTTGTTAACAATAAGGATCAATTAATAACTTATTTATGGGCAATTAGGCCACTCCTTTCCAGGCCGGCTGAGGCTATCTCTGGCCCACAAAAACAACTGATCTCAGGCTAGTTTCTGATGCACCATATACCCATTACTTCTTTGCATGCGCCACTGGGCAAATGAATAATCCATCTGCGTGTGCAGAAAATCCACTTAATCCACTAAACTTATTTCGAGGCTAAACGGTCCGTAATGGTCGAGAGAACTGTGACAAATTTTGGTGGTTGTAGGAGTGTTAGACTGCCACCGGGATTTTCTGTAATTGTGTGGCCGAGGACTTTGTTCTTTAACAAAGTTGGAGATAGGATGAAGTTCACTATTACAATGCAAATGGCATGTTGAGGAATCGTGGGAAATATGCTGAATATGCATTTCAACATTTGGATGGTTCAACTAGAATGATAGAATCCACAACGTGAGAAGCCCCATTCCATGCATACTTCCTAACAATTTTTTATTTCAAAAATATGTATAAACATACCATATTACATGAATAATAATAACAATGCAGGTTATTATTTTTTTTTCTTTTTACTTTTTTATTATTTTATTATTTTTTTAATAATATTTTTTAAACCCACCCATCACCAGCTAGCGGCCACCAACTGGCCGCCAATAACCGGCCGGATTCTGGCGGATGCTAGTGGCCAAATTCCAACTATCAGTTGGCTGGAATTTTTTTATTTTTTATTTCTTTTTATTTTAATTTTTTTCTCATTTTTCTTTATTGTTTTTCTATTTTTTGTTTCCTCTTTTTCTTTCCTTTCTCTCTTTTCTTTTATTTTTTTATTCAATTTTTTCTTTTACTTTTTTTCTTTTTTAAATTCATATAGTAGAAATTGTTTTACGTTTTAATTCATGTAATAAATGATGTTACACTATTTCAAATTCATCTAAAATGGTATGTTACACAAATAATTAACGTGTTACACAAATAACATGAGGTGTCAACAAAATAACATAGTTTATTAAAAAATAGGATATATTGTTATACACATAGCAAACATTATTGTTACACTCATAACACTAATTTTTAATAACATATATTATTACACAAATAAGACAAGTTTTGTTATGCACATAATGCTACACAAATAACATAGTTTGTTACACAAATAATGCAAATCGTTAAACACATAGCTTGCATTTTTACACCGTTATGAAAAGTTGTCTAATAACATAGATTGTTAAACATATACAATAAATTGTTACACAAGTGACAAGCCTTGTTACACACATAACAGACGTTGTTACACAAATAATATATAACTTGCTACACACTATAGCATAGTTTGTTACACATCTAATATACCTTCTTACACACATAACATAACTTGTTGCACACATAACGAACCTTGCAACAGTTATAATATAAATTGTTCCATCCATAACACTAATTATTTAACATATAGGACACTTTGTTTAACATGTAGGACATTTTGTTAAAAAAAATTTTTATGAGAAAAAAAGAAAAAACAATAAAAGGTGAAAAAAAATCATCGGAATCCTGCGGCTGGCCAGAATCTAGCCAGTCGACGGTCGGGTGGGATGGGTCGGGTGGTGGGTGTTGGGGGTATGGGTAAAAATTAAGTAAATAATAAATAAAAACAAAGAAAAAATTCTAAAAATCAAGTATTTTTAGAATTTTAAACTATACCAAGTATTTTCAGAATAAAATAGAGCTTCCAAATGTATAGCATAATTTTCTCAAAAATTAATCATGGCAAATTCTCAACCCTATCCACCTCAATCTTTGACAAGTCATGGGGCAAGCCAGAATCAACCGAACCCCGACGCGTTACCATCCCTAGTTGTTATTGCATCATGCTTAACCCCTTTGTAATGCACAACAGGGATTATCAAAAGAGATTACCAAAATGTTGTATTTCATGAATTTCATCACTTTTATTCCTTACACAATTTCAAAAAGTTGGTACCATGGATGTCAAAAGAAAAAAAGAAAAAAGGACGAACAGGTCCTTAACACCCCCCCCCCCAACACACACACACACACACACACACACACAAAAGGTTTGTTACCATCAACTAAAGTATTTATTTAAGGGTTAATTTCACAAAAGGTCTCCAACCTTTGAGTTAAGAATCGGATAGGTCTCCAACCTTTTTTTCACTCTCCTAGGTCCTCAACCTTTTATAAATACGCACAACAGGTCCATTTTATCTCTATTCCCTCAACTTTTCATGAAAAATGACAATTATAACCTTTAACTTTTTAATTTAAAAACATTTAAAAATATTAAAAATAATAAAAATTTAAAAAAAAAAAAGCAAAACACCCTTCCCCACCCCTACCAAGATTAGAAATGGCGGCCGGAACGCTACCATTTCCAACGGCCACAATGGGGATAATCCCCCCATTTGCTGCCAGAAATGACAGCAAACTGCTGCCGTTCAGGAAGCAAAAGTTGGGGGTGAATCCCCCTCCCCCTCCCCCAAATTGTGGCTGTGAGGAATGGTAGCGTTCCGGGGGCCGGGTGGGGTGGGGTGTTTTCTCTTTTTTTTTTAATTATTTTTAAATATTTTATTTTTAAAATTAAAAAGTTAAAATGTATAATTATTATTTTCCATGAAAAATTGAGGGAATAGTAACAACAGGGACCTATTGTGCACATTTATAAAAAATTGGGGACTCAGAAGAGTGAAAAAAATGTTAGAGATTTATCCGATTCTTAACTCAAAAATTGGAGACTTTTTGTAAAATTAACCCTTTATTTAACTGCTTAAAGTTTATATTTGATAAGTAAAGAACATTTATTCATGTATGTTTGAATTTAAAAAATAGAAAATGTACATGAAGTAAACAATAATAGAAAGAAAAAGGGGAACTTAGTCACTATTTGGTGACAAGCGTCAAGATCACACATTGGAATAGGCACACATGTGAATGTAGAGAAATCGTGAATGAGTAGAAAACGAGACACGTGAAATACAAATTTAAGTCCAAATTACAACAAACATTAGACTAAAGCCCAAACATAAAACCGAGCCTAGCCCATGCAGGCCTTTTATTATTTTTGGGAAAAATTTTAAAACAAAATTTGACATTATAAGTTCAAAAATGAGACATTTCAATAATCTTTACAAAAGTAACCAAATTTTAGGTTAAATCTCGTAGATCAGCACTATTGATATTAATATATATATATATATATATATGTGACATGGAGTGTCTTGAACGTGTGAGTAATTCTAGATTATTATACATTTGGTAGAGATTCTTAAATTGCACAACTAATAAATTATATTGACTAACAAGATCAGAAGCACATAAAAACTTCAAATTAACAATTAGTTTTTTAAGTAAATATTTGGGTTATAAGCTCACACTTAACAAGTCACTAACTTCATATAAACTCAAGCAACAATTTCAATTTAATTAGTATTCTCTACAAATAAATGACAAGATCCACGGTTATACTATACAAAAAATTCATTCAAAAATAAACTGAGACAATAACTGAATTGTTAATAGCATTTTGGCACCAAAAGAGAGGAAAATGATATTTTTGGAAAAGTTGATAAAGCTGTCTACTTTAACAAATGACATTTTAAAGTGGTCATTTTTTACAATTTCCTCTATTTTTATTTGCTTTGCTTCTTCTTTTTTTTTTTTCACATGTTCTGTTTTATTCATTTCTGTTGCACTTAATACAAGCAGAAAATATTTACAAAAGTGAAAGTGTTACCATACTTGATGGTAAAAAATGTTTGATTATTCAAATTAATAACATGTTTGAGACATTGTTTAACAAAAGTTCAGATAAATGAACTTGTACATTTTGAAATCTCTCTCTCAAACTTTTTGGTGGAGATGGAGGCTAAAAAGAGTAATTCTAGGTAGACATGAAAAAGCAACATAAATAGGTGTCATGCTTATGTGGCATAATTCCAGTGAAATTAAGTCACGCCTACAATGTCACTTATTCATATCATAATTTCACGTCTCCCTACAAATTTTTGGGGTGAAAATGATTGGGTACCAAATATATGTTATATACGACCATGTGACGTACATCAGAACACGCTACATGATTGTAGTTTTCCATGTAGCGTAACTCGATTCAAGTCACATGGTCGTATGACATATTAGAGCATCTCCGATCTGAAAGATTTGGTGCTGTGATAATTTGGAAGGAAGAGATAGAGAGAAGATAATTATTTTAATTGAAAATTTGTGTAGAGAAATAAGAGGGGGAAAAATGAAAAAGAGAAGAGAGATAGATTGAAATTTAAAAATAATGATAAAACAGTAGTTGAAGAGGTGAAGGTGGGGGTGTATATTGAGACCTTACAGGGGATATAAGGAAGGAAAATGAGGAAAAGTTGTGTAAAAGAGAGAAAAATAGTTAAAAGAAAATAGAAACTAAAAGCAAATAGATAAAATTATAAGACTCATTCGAATTTTTTTTTTCTATCTCCTCAATCAAGTCCACACCCTCGTGGCATAGGAGATGCTCCCAGTGTCATATATCTACCGCTAGATTGGGACTAGTTCACGGATAAGATGGTTGTTGTTATACATTTCCCTTCCTAGAATCTTGAAATGTTACAATTTAAACACAACATTATTGCCTATAGGCAAAAGAACTTTTGAAATGAATGTGTTTTTTTGTGTAACATGAATCCGTAATGATGATCAAGATACATCACAAGGAAAGAATGTTCAAGACTTGTAAAGGGAGAAAAATCTTGTAGAAGGGAGAATAAAGATGATAAATCCCACGCCCAAATTTCTATGGTGAACAAAAGAAGGTAATTTACTTGTAAAAGGCACTTCGACCAAAAAGAGAAATCCAAAAAATATTTCAAATCAAAGTTTTTATGTTTCACTCAAAAATATTTAAAATCAAAGTTTATTTTGTTGCCTCTAAAATTGATCTATTTGGCCTAGGAGGGGGACAAAAAAAAAAAAACACTTATTATCCCTACTGATGTTTGTTGTAACCCCTATTGGTGAAACAATATGCAAGAATAATAAAATAATTTTAAATCCCTTTTGTCAGTGTATTCTCATATGTCTAAATAAAGTGATTCTCTATTTTAAATATCGCAAACACAGATCATTTACTTATGCTAAGTTCAGCCTCAGATTAAACTCACATAAAGGTTGTCTCATAATCTCACGTCACATGTATATCCGGGGATTATCCTATCAGACATATAATGGGATCATTCTTGCTTGTTTTAAGTTGTTTTGAATGTCCAAAGAATTCAACACTTGAAGGGGGGGGGGGGGGGAGAAAATTAAAAATTTAAGGCAAATAGAACAACTACCAAATAACTTCACTTTCTCTTTACAATTTCTTTGTCCAAAGTCTGTATCTAGCCCCCCAAAAAGTAAACAACCCTCGAGTTCTAGCCCTTTTTTCTTCACAAAAAAAAACCACCTAACACTACCCACAGTCAAAACCCTAGTTAAACAGTAACATTTCCCCCTACTTTGCTTTGTACCATCCCAATTTTTACTGTGATCCAAACACGTCCTCTCCAAGAAACCTCTGCCACGTGTCGTCTCCAAAATCATCATCACAGAAATTTCCAGAATAATCATAGCCGTTGACTTCTTTGACCCCAAAACCCTTCCTCTCACCGGCGTCTGCGCCAAACGCGCGGCCGACCTGCTCGTTCGCCTCCCCCAGAACCACCCTTTTCACACCGCTCATGTCAATGCTCGCCATCACCGACGAGTCCGAGTCGGAGAAAGACGACCCGCAAGTCTCCTCGTTGCCGTTAATGGTGACATAGGCTGACGATGATTGGAATATCAAAGACGAAGAATACGGGTCGTCGATGAACCTCACCTTCATCGGCGGTGGCGGCGCATCCCATAACTCCAACAGGTTGGACAGTTCCATGGCCGAATCTTCGTCCAGCATCAACCACGATGCCGTGACGCCGTCATCTTCTTTGTTTTCTCCAGCCTTCTGATTCTCCTCCTCCGTCCTTGGTCGCTTCCCGACGACGTCTGCGGCGATTTCAACTGCATTTCTCTTCCCGTTTTCCACTTCCATCTTTTCTGTGTCTCCCAAAGAAAGTACTGACTCTCTCATGCATTACGCATTTTGCGCAATTCAAAATATATATAGCGACAAAAATGTACGTTTTCTTCTCTGATGGGATCCGTGTTTCATGTAGATGTACGAAAATTTTATAGCATTAACTTGTTTGATTCTTATTATTTGTTTAAATTTGAAAAAATTATAATCAGGAACGATGTGAAATGTGTATTAGAAATATAAAAAAATTTAAAATATATGAGTATAATTAAAAAGTTATCAAATTAAATATTAAATTAAAAGTAGATAAAATTACAAATGAAAAGAATAATGAGAATCAAATAAACTGTAATACTTGTTTAATTCAAATTATAGATGTGAATTATATGAGAAAATTATAATGAGAAATTAATGTGTGTTGATCAAGCAAACACTTACGAAGTTACCTGCCCAATTTATTAAATAGATGAAATTTTTATTGGTCGATTTCAGTTATCGAGCTAGAAAAAGTTTCTATATATGTATATATATTGTTCCACTCCGCGGTCACGAATATTTTTTTTTTCTTTTTCTAATACAAAGGGAATTTATAGGAGGGGCAAGTATAGTTCGAACTTAAAACATTTCTATCAAAACGTGAGTATTTAACTAAGGTATCACAATTCGAACCCCGATCACCGGTATGTTAATTGTTATTACAAGTAATGTCACTTGTCCAGTTGTGTTGTCCAATTTATGGAGTAACGATAGGTGCCCTGTCTATATAATTAGTTGTATAAACAGTAATATCCTACAATTTTTTTCTAATATTAAAGAAGAAAATATTAATTAGACTAGCGATCGGTCTCTAATTTAAATTAAAAAATAATTATTCTATTGGCATTCTGAAAAGCCACTGTACCGTATAGTGGTAGGGCTCAGTCAAATACCAATCACAATTAGACGAGTCAAAAAATCACATGTGATTTTATATATATATATATAAAAGTTTATAATTAGTAGTTGGACTCTCTTATAGAGTCATATTTGGCTCTATAAAAAACAGAGCTAAATTATCGTGGTAACAAAAATTTAATAATTGTTCTCTTGTAAGCATCTCAATTCATGAAAAAGTTCACGTATTTCAGGAGCGGACCAGTGAGAAACTCGCCGGTGGGCTTTTGGTCTCATTTTCGGGACTCTTAAATTTATGTGTGTTTTGTTAATTCGTTCAGAGTAACCTAATAAGGTATTCTAAAATACTCCACGAGTATCGGATATTTTATCAATTATAAGATATATATATATATATATCAAAGCATACATATTGGTGTTGTTAAATTTAGCTATTCACATAAGTCAAAAGTACATTTTAAGTTACTGTTAAATGCCACATATACAAGTTCATTTTAACAACTAAAGTGTCACATTAGAGCATCCACATTGGTAGTACTAAAGTATATTGACTTTTTTAACATCACCAATGTAGGTTATTTTTTAAGTTGTTAACCAATAACTTTACTAACAACCTATTAACACTACTAATATGAATGGTCTTATACTACTTTCGTCTCACAAAGATAGGACAGAAGATAATTTACATATATTAAGAAATAGTAAGTAATTTTGTTGAAACATTAATTTTATAGGTGTTCTTCCAATTTTAATCTTCATGCTTAATTAATGATGGAGAATAATTACTTATATAAATTTATTGAGATGAATTTGAATGGTTATATACTGTGTGAATGACCTTAAATTATAGGAATTGAAATTGGTAGAATATTTTTCTTTAAAATTTGTATTTAGCAAGATAGATTAAATTTGTAAATTAAATAGTAGCAAACACAGAAATGAAAAAATATCTTTATGGGACGGGTTTAAAATGAAATAGTAAGCTATCTTTTCGGAACGGAAAAAAGTAAATGTGTGGGTTGAACATTGGCAGGGTAGGATTGGGGGTGAGTGACGTGGTGGGGTGGAAATGACGCGGCGAAAGAAACGAAGAGGAGAAGTACACATTTCCGGTACGTATTTGCCTTGGGAGTCGGACACTACTCACAAATTGTCACAAAAAAAATTTTCATCTCGATTTAAACAACAAATATTCTGGAAAGACGCTAAAAAAATTGGCATAAAAAGTGTGGTTATGACAAGTGTGATCTAACACCGGATAGATCATATATTATGGCACTATATGGTTTATGTAATATGTATGTGTATACTTTTACATACACGCCACATGAATTATATGACGCCATATTATATGGTCCATATAGTGCCGGAATACAACTCGTGGTCATCCATCATGAGACATTCAACCGGTCGGGCTCTGAAAATAAGGTTGGGCTCTGTCTCCGATCACAGACTGACGCTTCACTTGACATACACCACATGACAGTATCTTATTAGAAATCAGGCTCCGTAAAGACCTCGGCTTTGGTTCCTTGGAAATTTCCAACATTCAACAGCGATCGATTCAACAGCATTTTATATCACTATCTATGTTGTGTGTCAAGTACATGTTATTTGACACGTCATGTCACAGGATCTGATGTGAGGTGTCAGATAATAAGCATCTAGTACGCTACATAGGTATTCGACGACACAGGTATTTGGTGGTAGATCACTACATTGTAGTTGTGATATAAGTGTCCATGTATCTGTAGGTATTTATTCAGACACTTTTTTACAAAATAGAACAAATTTAAGTTTTATTCTTAAACTATTTTTCCTCAATTACATTACATAATACACGGGGTAAGACTGCGAATTTATCATATTTTTGTAAAAGATTACTTATAAATAATATTTTCTGGTGTATAATTTTATGGGGTTAATTTCACGAAAGGTCCCCAACCTTTGGTTTAAAAATCGATTTCGACCCCACCATTTTTTAAGACTCTCTTGGGTCCTCAACTTTTTATAAATGCGCACGATAGGTCTTTTTTCACTATTCGGTCAATGTTTTTAGAAAATGACAGTTATACCTTCAACTTTTAAATTTTGAAAAAATAAAATATTTAAAAATAATAATAAATTAAAAAAAAAACCCGACTCTCATGAAGCTGCCAGAAACGGTAGTACTTTGCTGCCGGAAATGGGGGATTCACCCCCACAAAAATGCTGCCAGAAATGGCTGCCATTTCTTCCTGTCGTTTCCAGTAGCAAAATGAGGGGTTCACACCCTAATTTCTGCTGTCGTTTCCGGCAGCTGTCATTTTTTGTAGCATTTTTTTTTAGGTGAATCCCCCATTTCCAACAGCAAAATGCTGCCGTTTCTGACAGCTTAATGAGAGGGAGGGGCTGGGTTGGGTAGGTTGAGGGTTTGGATGGGTTTTTTTAATTTCTTATTATTTTTAAATATTTTATTTTTTTTAATTCAAAAGTTGAGGGTCTGAGCGTCATTTTCTAAAAAAATTGACCAAATAGTGAAAAAGGACTTATCGTACGCATTTATAAAAAGTTAGAGACGAAATCGATTCTTAACCTAAAGATTGGGGACTTTTTGTGAAATTAACCCTAATTTTATTAAGTGATGAAAAAATATCTATTAGTTGTGTCACCACCTAATAATAAAATTGTGCTACGTGATAATGTTAATTAATAATTTATGTCACTTTTTCCCTTAAATCACTCTTGTTTACACCAGAACGCTACTAGGTTAACCACGTGACGTCTAAAGAAAATTTTTTGAATAATGATATTTACTGCACGGACCATTTTAGGTGACACGAGTGTTACTATTTGATAAATCACTCTAAAAGTAAAGAGTAATATCAAAATCTTTCGTGGCTTCGCTGGTAATAGACAATCATACTCATCTCTTGTTGATATTTGACAATGCATTAGACTATAAATTTATACTGGTAGTATTTAATTATTTATAGAGTATTATTGGAATGAAAATTTTTCAAATACTTATACGAGGGACCGTTATAGCATATTCTGTTATAGTACCTCACGTTTCATGTGGCTGCATAGATGTATATTGCTTGAATATGAAAATTTACGCAGCTTGCGTTTATACATCCACACATGAGATGGGAACCACCATGAACTTACTAACTATTGGAAAGAAAAAACTTTTCTATGAAAATCATAATATAGTGCAAGAATGTAAAAACCAACAAGCACAAATGATTTCTTGTTTTTTATAAATAGGTTGTTTTTATAGTGTAGATTACGTGATTTTTCATAGAAAACCTACAATAGGAAATGCTAAAAGCAATTACGATAGTTAGTATCAATCTAAGTTTATTATGATATTCTTAGTATGGAAAGAAACTGTTTTCACATGTCGAGAATAAGTAGTAAACTATTTTTCGAGTAGATAGATCAAGACATCTTTACCAAATAAAAAATTTTATCAAATCTGCATGTAGACGGCTTACGATACCTGCATGCTTAGGTGGTCTTTTAAGTCAACAAGAAAAGAGCATAAGGAAAAACTCAGCACCACCCAATACAATACAAGGTGGGTTTTGACCAAAACATCATGACAAATTGAGAACAACCTATACGATGAAGCAACATTAAAGTTAATTCGGTTTTTATTTTTGAAAACATTGCGGTAGAGCAATTGATTTTGATATATATATATATATATATATATTATGGCATCAACTAATAAAATACATTACAATATTCCTAAAAAACACATTACAATTTCTTCAAATTAAAAAAAAAATACACACATTACAATAAAGAAATTCCATTAAACAAAAACATAATTGTTTACTAAACTAATATATATTTTCTTGGAAAGAAATTTTAGTTAGTTATGTAAGTTTTTCTTTATCAATTTATTAGATTTATTACTAATATTGCTATACGCATTGACTAAAAACATAATTTAAACTTCCCTTTTTCCCTTTTTTTTCAAGCACATCATATATGATTAATATTAAAAAACTCATATAAATAGAATATGGTTCTATTATAGAACCAGCCTTATGTGGTGGTTGGAGATATTGACACATGCCCCTTTATTGTTAGGTGTCACATTCCGACCACCACATCACTAGTTTGATTTCATAATGTAACTAGGAAATTTCTAAGGAACCCATGTTTGGGTTTGTTACGGAACCCAAGAACCAGTGAGATGTTGACATGTGGTGTGTGTTAGGTAAGGTGTCAGTGTGATATTGAAAATTGGGTTTCATAAGGAACCCATGCATGGATTTCATAGAAAGACTAATGTAACTAGACTAGATTCTATTTTTATCTTTTTTCTATTAATATTCTTCTTTCTAAGTTGTTTTACCGGAAATACCAGAATAATCTCCCATCAAAAGTGAAAAAAATACCATAATGATAAACACTTAATTCAAAACTCATTAGTTCAAAAACTAAAATAATCCGAGCCTTGAATGTTGTTAAAATTGAAGTTACTTGACCGAGACCCAAATGATACATTTTTGTCTTGTCTTAGAACTGTAAATATAGAATTTTTTTCTGATATTTCATAAGTATTAAAGATGCGATACTCTTGGCCAATCAAGAACTTGTCTACGTATTTAACGGCTCTAGTTTAATAATAAATGGGATTTCATGAATTCACATATTGGTTTTTTATTTAGCAAATAAGAAATAATAATACTCATAATTCATAAACCCCCAAAATTTTGTTCGTAAACATATTTACGATTGTGTATAATCAACATCCCTTTGCCTTTTGCCTTATCTGATATAATTTTCCTTTTCATGCGAGTTTCATGCTGCCTTCCTCCACTTTTCAGTCCATTTGACAACTCCATTCATTCTTTGACTCGCCCTGCCTTTTTCTTTTTGTTCCTCCCCAAGTTGTTGTTTTTCTAAAACTCTTCTTTCCTAATTAACTTCTAGTGATTAGATTTCTATGTTTATTCTGATAGGGAATAAGATATTCAAATAAATAATTTTGGATCGAATGAGTATTCATCTTTTGTATTTTTATCTATCGTATTTTTATGCAAATAGGGGGCAAGAAAACTCTATGGAAAGATGATGGTTTAATTCGATGGTGTCTAAGGAGGAGTTACAACGTAGGTATAGGCAGGTGTAATTCGAACAAGTGTTACAGTGGTTAATTTTTCACGTTCTAGGTAGAAGGTCTAGGGTTTGAATTACACATGCCCCTATCTAATTTTCTCCACCCATCCCCTATATCCCCAATGTATTCAAAAAAAAAAAAAAAAAATAATAATAATAATAATAATAATAATAATAATAATAATAATAATAATTAGAACATACAATTACTTTACCAAAAAATATGAATTTAAATAAATAAAGTTTAAAGATGAATACAAAGTGAAAATGTGCTTACCTACATTAGTGAAAATGTTAAAAGAAATATTGACAAAAAATTTGGTTGTGTATAGAAGGGTTGTCCAAAGCTAGAAAACCTTCTAACCATCGTGACTCTTTTTGTCTCCGCTTGGGTTTTGTTTTTTCTTAGGAGAACATCCCCAACACAATGGTCATGGTCCAAGTTTCTATTTTTTTTCTTTCTCTCAAGTTTCTTTTCTTAATAAATCGTGCAATGCTATTTGTACATAAATATTTATGCACATTTTGACACAAGGACACTTGGACAAGATCTTTCTACACATCATTCAAATTACCTTTTAATCAATGGACATCACATGCCCACATAGACTTGTGTAAAGCTTTAAGTATAAATATGATGTACAAATAGAATTATTGTACTCACTCCTCTCCTCTAACTTATACTTAAAATTTTCACGAGTTGCATCTACTTCAATAGTGAGTACTGCATTAGAAAAAATATATAATTACTTAATTCAAAAATTTTATTAAATAAGATATAAAGGTAATAAAATTTGAAGTTAACAACACATAAATAGAATAAATATGGAACAAAATCAAACTTTGAATAAAATGAACCAAAAAAAAAGAAGAAGGAAACTGGCTAAGAAATAGCTTAACAAAATTATCCATGCATATAAATACAAAAATAAAGGAAAATACGAAAACTTGAAAATACAAAAACGAAGTAAGTATAAAAATGCAGGGGAAAAAGCATGTTCTCAAATAATGTGTAGGTTGAAAATTTAAGTGAGGGACATAGATATAGAAGGAAATGTTATAAAATCAGATGTCTAGCTGGGCCAAACGTTTGTATGGCGTGCATCTAGAGACGTCACATCAATCATGTGGTGAAAATGAGTTTTCCTCCAAAATGGGTTTATTTCCCATTATCTCCACAACACTATTTGCTATTTTAGGGTGAAACCCTACATTAGCTGCGCTCTTAAAGAACCCACCTTAATTGGAACCAACGTTGTTCCTTAAAAATTTAGGGGATTATGGAAACATTGGGATCCTTTCTCCAAAGATTGAATTTGCAGCTTCAAACATGCATGAGTTGCAACTTGCAACCCCTAATAACAAAATGTATCACTAAGGAATCTCAAAAAAGGACACTTTCTTGCAGAAATCTGTAAAATCTTGTATTTGCATTAGCAAGGAGAAATACGAAGTGCATTTTGTTTGACAAATATGAAACTTTAATCTAGGGAGATGTTGTAATCAAACAAACTGACGGGGCATCATTTTCATAAACCTCCCTCTACGAGTTCTGTATAATGTATACTCCAGAAGTATTCCTCGACTAACTAATCGATCTTGACAGATGAATAAATCTTCCCAACAAACCAGAAGCACGCACAAAAGCCGATTGTGCCAGTAAGTAGGAAAAAGGCATAAGCGATTATAAACATATAGCCGAAGTAGAGAATTGCTGAGACTGGCTTTGTGATTTCCAGTCTAATGCAGAAGTAGAAGACACAATAGAGGAAAAGATATAGTGCAGAAGCACCTGAAGTCAAGAAGGATCGCCACCACCAGCGATAATCTTCATTGCACAGCTGAAAGTAGCATAGCACGATACTGATCTCAGCACAAGTGATCAAGAGAATGATGGAGACAATGAAAAGGAACCCGAACATGTAGTAAAATTGGTTCAGCCATACTGATGTCATTATGAAGAAGAGCTCTATAAAGACCGCACCGTATGGAAGAATTCCACCAAAAAGCACAGAGAAAACCGGGTTTATGTACCATGGCTGTAAAGGAATTGGCCTAGGAATTTTATTTGTCTTGACAGGGTCCTCTTTTGCCGGGGTTTTGAAACCCAAGTAATTACCTAAGAAAACCAATGGCACTGAAATGCCAAACCATAAAAGCACAAGAACAAACATTGTCCCAAATGGCACAGCTCCTGAGGACTTCTCTCCCCATATAAGGGCATTCAGCACGAAAAAGGTGGTGAAAAGAACAGATGGGAACATGAAGGCTGTTTCTAGAGAGGTTTTTTTCCAGTCAGTGCCTTTGAGCACCTTGTGCAGATGACCCGATGAATAGCCAGCAACAAAACCCATTAAAACCCACAAGAAAACCATGACAGTCATGAGACCACCTCGATTTGAGGGCGAAAGGAAACCAAGCAGTGAAAAAATCATAGTCACGAAAGTCATTCCGAAGACTTGGACTCCAGTCCCAACGTACACACACAATAACCTATAATTATTAGGGGTCCTGAAGACATCTGCGTGTACTAACTTCCACCCAGTTTCTTCTTGCACCTCATCCTGGTCCAACTCATTATATTTGGCGATGTCCCTGTATAGCGTTTTCATCATGATCATAGCTACCATGCCAGATAGGAAAAGAACAATTATCAAAGAATTGATGATGGAGAACCAGTGGATCTTATTATCATTCATAAGAAGATATGTATCCCAACGAGAAGCCCATTTAATTTCACTAGACTGCACAAGGGCCGTCATTGTTAGATACTATAGGAAGGAAACTTGAAAATGGAAAAACTTGAAAGGAAAAAGTGAATTACCTCAAAAGAAACATCATATGTGAATACAACTTCTGTGTCTGATTCAACGTCTTGAGGAACAATGCCAGATTGGTGTACAGTGTTGGTGCCTGGCTTGCATGTTGTCAACTGAGTGGCGTTGTCTTTCCAAGTCGTATACTTGTGCTTAATGCTATTTCCGTTTGCCGAAAAAGAGAAAGAATGCTATCAGTAATTAGTGAAGGAGAACTCTGCATTTGCCTTTTGTTTGCTCAATAGTCAATAATGAGGCTAAAAAAACAGAGGTGGTCTTGACATGCTAGAAACTTATCTTTGATTGGGTTACAGTCCGACCATCAGATGGCCAACTTACAGTGAGTTTGATGCTTTACTATTATAGAATTTTTTTTTTTTTTCTGAATAAATATTCCATGAGTTTAAGATTCTACAGTGAACAACCTAGTTTTATTTGTGAATATGGGTGAAATTCAATTTTCTCCTTGTCAGAGGGCTGAAGATGCACACACCTAATAGGAGTAACCTCAAAGCCAACAACAAGAGCAGTGTCAGCATCAGGATCTTGATAATACTTGACTTTGAAGTTCAGATGGTTGTAAATAAAATATCTCTGATCTTTCATCTGCTCCAGAAAACTATAATAATCAAATTACAAAATAAATAAGTCCAAACACAACAGTAGTAGGTGTAAATGAGATCTTACTCCAGCAAATTTTCCTTTGAATCCAACTCGAAATCCAAGCTCATAAACTGCCAGACCATCCCTACTTAGCCCAAAAACTGCAACAGGAAGATTGTCAGATCCTATGTGCCATAAAAAAATTAAGGTTAGCTGTGAGGAGTCTTGAAAGCAGTAAATGGTCCAGATGGAGGACAGAGCATAAATATTTATGAAAGGATAAAAAGGCAAATCACAGAACTTGTACATGATGACATGCAAATCAATGCTTGTATGATGATATCAGAATAATGAATAATTGATAAGTTTTACTGACAGGTTCACTCGATAATCATCATCAATCTTTTCCTTGAAATTCTTCGCAGATGCAGAGTCAAGTTTTACTCGACCGGCAACTTTGCACGACTGCTGTTCTCTCATTTGAAACTGGATTATAGATTGAAAAAGTTAGTAAACAAGCAAGAAAATAGGCTTACAAAGAGCTGCTATTTTTTACTGTGACTCCAAAAAATAAAGGAGTTATTTGAAGAATAATAATCTGAGAAGGAAACTAAACTCACACTATATACAGAATTCTCAATGCGGTCACCTCGAAGAACTTCGCCTAAATTCTCTGCACTGTTCCTTATCTTATGAGGCTTGCAATAACTCAGGAAATAGTAGTCATATGGTAATTGTGTCTTTGTCGATGTAAGCTTGTTCACCTTTACTTCAAGAGTTTCACCCTGTACAAAAGTAGAAGAGATTCAGCTAATGAAGTTAGTAAATCCAACGGCATGGAGAGTATAGAACTTTATTAGTGCCATGAAATTCCAAGTTTAGGTAATGTCCATTTCAGAGATCCAAGTCATTCTCCTTTTAAATTGTTTTGAATGAATGCTCAAATTTTCTTTGACTTATCAACCTTCATTAATAAAAGAACTACGCTGGTGATTACAGTTTTCTGAAAACTTGTTATACAGTTTTCTCGACATGGTCTGAGATTACATGGTACATAGGTTGATGAATTAAAATTGGCTTGTTCTCAATTAAATCTTTTTGGCAGTTGATTCTTTCACTACTTGACATAGGGAAATGGTTACAAGAAAATAATGAATTCTTACCAAAATACATGGGACAGGTCACATGACTGGTGCAAATGTAAATATTTTTCATGCTAGCCTTGAACCTTTTAGCCATTGTTTCCCCAAGTCTGTTGAAAAATGTTTTAATGGTATTCAAAGAAACATCTCTTTTATGTTGTCTCAATAACTCCAGGATATGCAACTCAATGCCTTTGGTGACTGGTCCTTCTTAAAAACTAAAACAAACAAATGACTGAAAATGAACTCTAATTTTACTCCCTCACTCCAATAACCTAGTATCTTATTCAATTTTTACATCGAAGCATCTAAGGTGCCACTACTTCCAGCATGACTCTAAATTCCCAATTCATTTTCGCATGGTTGCTGATCCTGATTGGTATAAATCATACATGTGAAACGATTATACCAACCAGAAGCGGTGACGCATGTGATGGAAGAGTAAAAAGCGATCTCTAAGGTGATCACAGGTCTTGCAATGCTTGAACTTGAAAACCTATATATAACAGAGTTCGGGACCATAGACTTTAGATTCTTATTTTTTCTCCATACACTCTTCCAAATAAACACTCCCAATTTACTTCCCATGTCTAAAGTGATAAACACTTGTGATCAGTTGCAATCTTTTTCTGTCCATTTTTCAGAAAATTTTGCAGGATATCAAACTCAAGTCGGTAATCAGTATGATTAATTACCCAACTTTTACAAATGATATGTAAAAATAAAATATAATAAATAAATAAATAAGCTTATTCCATTTGGAAGAACTTGTAATCAGAAAGCAATCAACAAGATTAAAGCCTTAAAGAACATAAAACCAAAACGATATAAGAATCCAGAGGATATCAATCAACTGATCAATTAATCCTAAGCCCAGTTCTATAATAGCATTCTGAATCATAAAATGGAAGAAATGTGAGTACATGTATTTATGTATCCAAGAACACCCATAGGCACCCAAAAAAGAAAAAGGAAGAGAATTATTACTAGATGAAAATCACGTGGCGCAACGCCAGGAAGATAAAATCCATTTGCCGGAGAAATCTTCATCACCACCAGCATTAGCATTATATAAAAACTTTTGATCATCCATTCGACCAATTTTTCGCCCATTTCCACTTGTAATCGATTCAGAGACAAACCCGCAAACAATTGTGAGGGAGAGTGTAAAAAACTCAAAGGTAAACCATCCCATATGGAATTTTGGACGGAATTGTAGCGTTTTTAACATCATGAGCTACGTGAAGCATACGGCGATTCAATGGGTGTTGAATACTGTGCAAGTCCACGTTTTTCATTAATTAATCTCTCCCAAGTCAGCTCTTTCCTCGACAGTGCAGTTGCATTTTCGTTCACCACTCGATCTCACATACTATGCGAACCGCGAATGCTATACTAGGAAGTCCCTGTTCTCTCAAGCTGTACTTCACCCTAATGTGTAGACATAGACGAGGGAAAAACTTCTTGCACTTCCTATCAATTAAAAATTCATGATGTGTAGTTTTTTAACAAATTTTTTTTCCTTTTTTTTTTTTTCCAATTACAAGGGGTTGTCACCGGGAAATCGAACTTTGACTTAGGGGTGAGAAGTTAACATAGATGCTATCAGATTATATGAGTTTAATAATATATAGAGTCTTGTTTCAAAAAAATAATAATAATAAATAAATATATGAAGTCTGAAAATGTTCTACCGTCATACGTCTGGTGGCATTATGCCGTCAGATGCCCATATAACGTGCCAAGTGACATGCATTTGGCATGCCGTATAAGCGTCTAGCGACAGATCATTACTGATATTGAGTTCAATAGATGTATATATCGGTTCTTGATGTTTCTAATATGACAGAGTATGGTAGTAAGTACCAGAATGGAAGTATAATGTAATTTATGTTTTACTTTTATTTTTTTGTTGACGAGTGTGTTCATTCAATGAAAGCTGAACTCGGTACTCCAATCAAATTAGGGGCTGTGAAGTGAACACATGAGACCCAATTTATTGTTTAAATTAAGATCAAGTGCATACATGTCTTGTTTTTATTTACATGAAGTATCGAGTCTGGTACTCTTGAAACACTGGAATTTGTTCCAGGGCACACTTTTTGACACTAACAAGAAATTCCAACACCTTTATCTTAGTTCTTTTCATGTTTTTAGATTGAAGTGCGGATAGAAAATAATACACATACTGAGCAATGTTAAAAAATCTATTAGAAGTTTTGTTACAAAACACTCAATCTCATATGACGTGCATAGATACATGTCACATTGAGTTAAAATATATATAGCGTGAATCAATGCATGGCATATAGAGTGAGAAGTTTTATTACAAAAATTTCATGAGGTTTTTAAACAATTTCATGCAAATACCATAGGAAATGAGAATTTTAAAATTTGTAACATGTGGGCCACACTTAACAAGAAAACCTTTTGTAGAGCTGTTAGGAAGTCTTACAATGTATGACTGCTTAGCCACGTAAGAAAGCTTATCAAAACTGTCGATACTATTCCAAAAACATCTGCTCACAATTGTCAATATTATAGATCAACAAATCTTGGATGACGCGGAAGTCAATTTTGATTTAAAAATTCTACAGAAACATGAAAATGAGACAAGAAGAAGTGACATTGTGAATCGGTCACACTTTATTAAATGATAAAAAGTAATCATGTGATCATCACTTAATAATAAAATTGTGTCAAATGAAAATCACTTATTCATATCTGATGCGGTTTGATTTCGCTTGCCCATTCTTTCGATAGAACGCCCTTCTTATAGAGCACCTATGGGCTTAACCCTAACAGGCCCCCCAGGGCTTTAGAACGTTCTAGAGGCTTGAGGGTCGCTCGTTACATGATTATCATACCACTTATCCTGGTAAGAAGGGTTAAAATGCTAATTTTAACAGAATAGCCTGTGATTTGTTTTTCAAATGCTTTATCACATGTGTTGACTTCATAGCATGGCATGTAATTTTTCGTGATGTTTATATAACTCTCAGTCCATTATTCTCATGTTGTATGCTCAATTTGCAAAAGCGTAAGGGAATTGAGTTTTTTTTGTGGGAGATTATAATATTTGAGAAACCATTTATAAGGGAGGAGATTGACTTGAACTCACTGGAAGCGGAGTGAAGCGTTAGAAGACGCAAATTGAGAATGAGCAGTAGCAACATAAATGCTTATATGAAGGCTGTTCTTGAGTGCAGTAAGCTCTAGATACCATATCTTGTGATAATCTAGTTTTCATTTTTTCTTGCTTGGGCACTTATCGTTTGAAATGTAATGTCCAAGTAGACGGCTATGATGGGTAAAATATGTGAGCATTTGGCCCTGAGACTTATAGGGAGATGAGGAGAGTAATGCGGAGGAGGATGTAAAGATTAAGAACTCATCCGAGAATAAAGAGACCTCACATACTGGGAAATGATCTGAAAATCGAACTCATGTCGGCCATAAATCGTGTAAGCTGGTTTGATAAGAGTACGTACACTAACTTGAAGAGGTGTAGAATTGATAAGAGTATGTACACAGACTTGAAGAGGTGTAGACATGATAAGAGTAAGAGCATAGTCTAATAAGAGCATGAGCACGGACTAAGGAGAGCATGGCATCTGAAGGGGTCATAGAAGTAGTCTGATAAGACCCCATGTATAGTGATCTAAAGAGATCATAGAGAGCCCAAAGAATGACAGTAGATGTCTGACATAAGGACCATAAGCTAATGAAAAAAGGTTTGAAAACCTAGTGACTAGTCGTAGATCAAGTGGACGTAGAGTGGTCATAGGTCGTCAAGAGCGATCAGAACGCCGTGTTAGAGCGATCTAGGTCTGAACACCGCTTTGGAGCGGGCATAGGTCAATTAAGAGCAATCTGAGAACCATGTATTGAGTGGACGTAAATCGATGGCAAGAGCGAATAGGTCTGCTAAGGAACAAGCAACCGTGTACCACTCGGGGTTCACGTAGGTCCGTTAAAGAACGAGCGATCGTATACCACTGTAGGTGGATGTAGGTCCGTTAAGGAACGAGCGACCATATACCACTGGGTATGGATATAGGTCCACTGAAGAATGAGCGACCGCGTACCACACGGGGTGGACTAGGTTCGGTAAAGAATGAGCGACTGTGTACCACTCGGAGTGGACTAGGTTCGGTAAGGAATGAGTGACCGTGTACTACTCGGGATGGACATAGGTTCACTAAGTAATAAGCGACCGTATACCACTCAAGGTGGACGTACGTCTATCAAAGAACGAGTGACCGTGAGCCACTCAGTGTGGATGTAGGTCCGCTAAAGAATGAGCGACCGTATACCACTCGGTGTGGATGTAGGTCTGCGAAAAAATGAGCGACTGTGTACCACTCGGGGTGGACGTAGATGCGCTAAGGAACGAGCGGCCGTGTACCACTCGAGGTAGACGTAGGTCTACTGAAGAATGAGTGACCGAGGAATTGCAGCTATAAGCGGTATAGTTCGTAACATAAGAGCAATCTATGTTTGAAGTATGAGGGCGATCTGTGTACCACATTAAGAAATGGACGAAGATCGGTAAAGAGGACCTGAGTGACCTAGGAATTGCAGCTATAAGTGGCATAGTTCGTAACATAAGAGCAATCTATGTTTGAAGGGTGAGGGCGATCTGTGTACCACGTTAAGAAATGGACGAAGATCGGTAAAGAGGACCTGAGTACCACTCAAGTGGACATAGGTCAATAAGAAAGATCTGAGCATAACGCTGCTTGAGTCTGACCTTTTAAGAAGCTCTCCAGATACAACAGAAAGATGGTGGTCACCAATGAATGACCGCCAAAGAAACCCTATAGAGTTAAAGGCCATCAACATACCTTCAATATGTCAGTGAAAGAAACCACTTAACTTGATATCATAATCTCCGAGCCAGCTATGTGACTTGCGCAATAATAGACCTTCAACAAAAACTGCCGCCTCTTCTGGCAAAGGATTATAACTAGTAAAAACCCTCAACGACTAAAATCTTGGATCACATCCAAAAGACTACCTTAGATAAAGTGATCAGTAAAATTCCTCTTGTGGCGTTGTGACCCGCAGTTAATAATAATTTCGTTCTGTTTTTCCTTCAGGGTTGGAGTTGGTAGAAAATGACACCTTCATGAGCTATTCAACTTCCGCAAAGGACTTGTATCAAGTTTTCAAATGAGGTTTCATCAATAACCAAATTTTTCGTCAATCTTTGCACCGATTTGTAAAATAAGCCCGAAATAGAAGCAACAGCCCAGGGAGAGACTTGGACTTGGCCTCTCCTCATAAAGATAGATCAATATCGGGCTATGGGGAATAGATGTCGATCTGCTGATTCATCCGTTTATGAGATATTCAGACTAGTAACTAGTGAAATCCGAGAGATCCGCTCCAAACATGTCCAAAAAAGAAAGTCCGATCAATGGTAGAAGATGAGCGTGAGTAGTTATGCCTGAGAAAGTGGCTGATCTTCGAGTAATGTTCGAGATAGATCCTTTAGAAGATTTCAGGTTGGCTCTGAACACCAAGAGATCTCGGGCTTACTCCAGAGCGTGGTTCCTCCATCTACGCATGTTTTTTATCGTTACCACAGACGGCGCCAATTGATACGGTTTGATTTCACTTGCCCATTCTTTCGATAGAACGCCCTTCTTATAAAGTACCTATAAGCTTAACCCTAACGGGGCCCCGGGGCTTTAGAACATTCTAGAGGCTTGATGGTTGCTCGTTACGTGATTATCTTATCTATATCATTTTTTTTACAACTCCTAGGAATTGCTCATTCCGATAGGACATAGGGATCATTCTTATACATAACCTACTAGTTTTCAATTAGTGTTCATGTCATACCCTCGTTATTTATCATGTATTAGTAAGCAATTTCCTTTAATTCCTGATGGCGGAAGCTCTTAATAATTCATAAAATAGGTGAAGTGCCAACAAGCGACGAGACGTGCTATTTCAATGAGTTTCTTAAGTTTTCATGATACTAATTGTAATGTTTCTTTTAAATTATTTCCTTTACCTAGGGTTATGTTACAAGATGGCTTACAAACTCCTTTCTAAATAAATTTAGACATACTATTCATAAATGTTTTAGTGTGTCTAAATTAATCACCCAAGCAAGTATACACAATCGATTATATAAGAACCATTTTATTGATTACCATCCGTACAAAAGATTGGGGAGCCTCTACATGGAAAATGAGGCTCCCAAGCCAAGCAAAGTTGTTCTTCTATCATTACATCCCATGTTTCCTTTTTATTTATCTATACATATATCCATACATATGCTCATTCCACTACTTTCCCTAGACTATTACATTAAGTGAGGAACATGAGTTTATCCTTTCAAATTTTATCATAATATAAGTGAGTGAGTGTGTAGGCACAATATATGTTAAATTCATAAGATGTTCCTAATATATTATGAACACCGTTGCATCCCCGTAGTAAGCCCAAATATCGGTTTCTATCACATGCATAATCTTACTTGCGTCCTGGGAAAGCATCCACTGTTCGGCTTGCCTTTCATAGGTCTTTCAATTTCATCTACAAAAAAATGAATATGCACTAAATGAGTACAAGGCACCCCGTGAGTAACGCAATATTTAGGTTGCCACAAGGCAAAAAAGAAATCATTCACCTTTATAATTTTAAGAAACATAGATATGCATAAACCTTTTTGAATGCAATATAGGGCCAAACACTAGAATTACCTACTACTCGTAGCGCACATTAATGCCTTCCAAATGCCAAGTTTGGCAACGACAATACAATGGTAAGTGGATCCACAATTAACCCCGGTTGACCTTACCGAAGTTTCAAGCAAACAGCATTATCAATTCAAATCAAACACCACACTAGTCTTCTATATCTCTGGATCATTGGATAAGTCATAGTGTGGGAAAAATTCAAGCCAAATCAATACAAAACGGGTAGGGCAATGCTAGTGATCCTTATGCAAGAAAACAAATCATTCATTATCATGATATGACACTAAAATAATTGCTCTTCTTTTAAAACATATGTATGCCAATGGAACCTAAGCATTGGTTACTCACCTTGCCTTTGCCCCTTTAAAGATTATTAGATGTTTGTGGTGAAAGGTACCTTCAAATCCTTGTATATTCCTCAAGCAAGGTAGCTTTTTAAGTAGAGATTTAATATGTATATGAAGGGAGCTTTGTTGGAGAGACAAAAGAAGTGTTCGATCTTTGAGGATGTTCTAAGACTACCTAAATTTATAGACGAATTTCTCACATATTTTCTAAAGATTTTTGGATTCCACCATTGCAAAGGCCTCCAATTGTCATAATTTACAACTAGCTAATAGAAATGAGTCCAATTGGAAGTCCAAGAATTCTTCTTATCAAACCAAAGTGCCAAGTGTTTTTGGATTTGATTCATGTGAGAAATTTCAAGGTGTCCAAGTGGCTCTAGATTTTTCCTACTTATTGCTTCATAAACCCCTCTACTTAATATACTATATAATTAAGTCCTTGTATTTTCGACTATACCAATTAAGGATTGTATTCTAGTTTTAAGTATTCTTCTAGACTCAATTTGCTAGCCGATTGAACAAAATCATTCTTTTGGCCATCGATTCAAACAATCATCTTATCCTTATCAAAGCAAATTAAAGTGTCCTCATATTCTTATAAAATTCACGACTAACTATTTTATGACAAAGTTCGCTAACCGATTATTTATAATCGAGCATTATTCAAGCAGTAATTTGATTGTTACCTCGAAAATGCTACTATGAAATTTTGAAAGTTCTTGAAGTGTTACAGTTATTGGAGATAAATTCGTGAAAGTGAGAGTTAGATATCAACCATATCATATGTGAAAATAAGAACTAGTGATTAGTTAGGTTAACAAGACTGAGATAGTTATTGATAATCAATTATTATGATTTAGAGATATTTTGGATAGTTAAATACTTATTTATTGCTCAAGGTTTTCCCTTCAATAAGAATTGCCAAACTTGGTTAACATTTTGTAGTTCCGATCTAAAACTATACGGTATGATACTATATCTGTCATATGATTATGTGGTGTGCATCAAACACGCCACGTGGTTGTGACACTATATAGTACCATGCTTATATTATCAAAAATTCTAAAGAGAGGTGACCCGGCCCCTATTATTGAGGAATCAGGGGGCCGAGCAGGGGCGTAGCTGGGGGATGGTCACCCCGATCCCCGGCAACCCGCGTTTTCGAAAAACTCTCCGTTTTTAACCTTTAAAATATTTTTGAAAATGTTTTTTTAGTATTTCGATTAGGGGTTGTTAAGTTTCGGCTCCCCCTTCTATAATTTCTAACTGCGCCCCTGTGGCCGAGGTTACCTCTTTATAAAAGGACTCCTCATAAAATATCATTTTTATAACATTTGGACCTATTCATAGAGTACACTTGTCAACTTGATTGGATAGTAGGTGACAATTGGTATTGAATTTGACACAACATTCTCTACTATATTTTTGAGAGAAACAGCTCGTGTTTGAAGTCATCTGAGTGACGACCTCATGGAGATTACCTAGATGGAGATTACCTCATGGTGGGTGACGATCTCAGTCATGACGAGGTGGATAAGGATGAAATCTTAGGTTATCTCTAATCGGAAAATTTTATTTTATAATTTTGTAACTCTAAAATACAATTTTTCAAACTCTATTTCACAAAACTTCTCTAACTCATAAGCTCTAAAAAAGACCACACATATTTTCCACTACATATTTTCTATATTTTGTATATTTTATAATATTTGATAACTAATCTATATATATATATATATATATATATATTAATTAATTAATCCACTTAAGTTTGAGTACCTTTTGTACCACGATTTTCCCGCATTTTTTATATATGGTAAATTTTGCGGTAACTGTTCCTTTTCTTTTTAACAAAAATTTTTGTAATCCCGCCTTTTTTATATACTAGTAGTACAAATGTGCGTTGCATATTGTATGTATAATAACTACAAAAGCATTCAGACTAACGATAAAAATTAATAACATATTTAAGAGTTTCTATCAAACCACGAAAATAGAAGCATAAAACTATAAAGATGTAAAAAAAAAAAAAAAGATACATGAAAAGAAGCGTTCTCCTGATGAAGTCTTTGGTCATTTATGTTTGAAAGTGTGGCATTCATCTTTTCAATTGTTTCTCAATGTAGTGCTTTTTAATTTTCATTTTTCTATTGATAATTGAAAATTTTCTATGGTTTTGAAGAAAGTAAAAGTAAAAATTGCTTACTTTATTTAAAAAAAGTTGCATCAAGCTGAATAGATTTTGAATTATTATTCCATAATGGAAGCAAGAAATATAGCAAGAGAAATTTAAGGATTCAATTACACAACACTTGAGGATTTTAGGGTTTCCACTATCTATGGTATTCTCTTCTATTACTTTTTTCCATTCTTTTTGCAATTGGCTACATAGAATCATCATAAATTGCAAATTACAAACTAATAGGTTATATAAGAGTTCTAACGAAAAAAAAAAGTACGAAAAACACACATAAGAGTCTATACCAAATGCTTCCAAATCTTTTTGCCATATTTCTCCATTGCAAGAGGAAAATAGAAAAATATAGCAGAAATCGAATATGGTCTATCCAATATTTGAAATAAATATACATTGTCATTATTCTTGTAACATGCTATGGCATGTGATTTTAAAATGTAAGAATATTGTTGAATAGTGTTAAAACATTGATTTCACGATAGAATATGTTAAAAGTAGTTATTAATTGAGTTTTGTAACCAACTTTTTATGGGTTAAGCAAGAAGTCATTTATTAAGATTTTAAATATATGAAATAATTACACCATTATAAGGATTTTGTTGGTATTAAAAGAAAATGTTAGGGAGAAAGTAGGAAAGTGAATGTTTTACACACATTCCCCTTTTTATATATTAGTGATGGTAAATTTTGCGGTAACTGTTCTTTTTCTTTTTAACAAAAATTTTTGTAAAAAAACTCACAGAAAACTTGAATATGTGACCATTGGTTTTAACAACTAATCTCTAATCATTCTGCTCATTTTGTTTTGTTTGTTAAACTTTTTTACTAATAAACTATATATTAATTAATCCACTTAAGTCTCGGTATCTTTTGTACCGTGATTTTCCTTCCTTTTTTCTTTGGTAAATTTTGCGGCTATTCATTTTTTTTTTAAACAAAAATTTTTGTAAAAAAACTAAGAGAAAACTTGAACATGTGGCCTTTGAGTTTAACACTAAACCTTAACAATTTTGCCCATTTGTTTTGTTTGTTAATTTTTTTATTAATAAATTAAAATACTAAATTTGAAATGTCAATTGTAAAACAAACTCTAATCCATTATAATTCGTTAATTCACCATCTCTACCGTGTGTATTTGTGAGTTTAATGTTATTTGAATTTTTAATGCATTTTACATTTTTTTTTGAATTTATTAGTTTTATTAGGATTTTTGAAAATAAGACAGGTAACATGTATTTTTTCCATTATTGTATATACGTACGAATGATTAAATGTAAGAATGTATGTTGTTTTTTAAACGATCTTGAACTTTACTACTAAGTCCATTGAGCTTAGTAATTCAATTAATGTATACCTATATTTTTATATTTTATACAAAGATGTAAATATTACAAATTTATATTTAATTATCTAATAATATATTTTAGTAAATTTTTCTTTTGCACAGGTGGTTAAACTAGTATATATTGAAAACTAATCAATTATATTTTCGTTTATTAATTATTACACATATAAAATTTTAAGCAAATAGTCGAAAATATTATATTTATTATCACATCGAAAAATAAGTACAACGCACAATTAAAATTAAGATAGAAAAGGAAGATTGGACAAGATATTAGATGACATTAAGAAGAAATAAAATACAAAAGTGTCAAAGTCAACATAAAATAAGATTATAAAAAGCAAAAAAAAAATAATGGATTCAATGACACTTCCGTACATAAAGCCGCTATCTACAATTTTTGGACACCAAATTTGGCGTTCGGTTGGAGATACAACCGGATGCCAAATTGGGCTTAGCATGGGTTGGAGATACCCTTAGAAGATAAACTAGATGGTAATGAACTAGAAGGTGATAAACTGGAAGTGAACAATTTGGGCCCCACATTGGGCAAAAATGATGTGGGACCGGGAGTTCACCTTAGGTATTATGCATAGGTGAGATCTAGCACCCGTGCCAAATACATATTTACAGATAAGATCTTATATCTAAGTTGGTGAACTCTCGACGGATGAGACATGTATACAGGTTGGACAATTCTTCTTCTTCACAATTGAGACGTGACATTCTACTCGATTAGGTTCAAGTTTGATTCTACATCATTCATGCTCATTATTTGGGCCTCACATTGAACAAAAATTATGTGGGACCGGGAGTGCACTTTAGGTATTATGCATAGGTGAGATCGGAAGAGCGTCGTGAAATACCTCTTTATAAATAAGATCTAATATCTAAGTTGGTCAACTCTTGACGGATAAAACCTAATATCTAGGCCCAACAATTCTTCTTCTTCACAATTGAGACATGACATTCAACTCGATTAGACAATCCTTCAAGTTTTATTCTTCATCTTTCTCATTTTCACTTCACTTTTCAAAAAAAAAAAATTCTCTTTCAAGAAATCTCTAATATTATGGATTTTTCTGGCTAAAGTATGATTTGACGTCTACGTCTTCCGATCTATCTAGGCTCTTTATTTTGGCTATGAGACTGTCAATTTGGTAATGGCACATTCAGAACTCTAATCTCTTATAGTATTTTTCGTTTTATGTGAGTTATAGATGCTTAATAATTGATTTATGCTATCGTGTTTGAAAATTTTTAATGAGATTGTTACCTTAGCTAGCGCTTTATGCTTAATAATTTTCAATTTGATTTATGTATTATTTATCCTCTTTTCTTTTATCCCATTTTTTCTTCAAGTCTTGAGTTCACTTGTATCTCGTATTGGCCTTATTTTATTTATTTTTTTCTTTTTTTCTACAAAGAAAGGTTTAGATTTACCTATATAAAAAAAAAAAATTCATTGTAACCCTGTCAAAAAATTTTCCATCTTCGTCCCCGCGAGCAATTTCTATACATTCTCTATTTGAACAAAGAGAGACCTACAATTTTAGTGGGTCTCATCTTTCTTTCAATTTTATTCAAATTTTCACTTTTTTGAGTCAATTTTATCTAGTTCTGATCTAATACTATATGGTATGACACTATACATATTATATCTCTATGTGGCGTTCATCAAGATACATCACATGGAAAATCACAAATATGTGGAGAGCACTGATACATGCCACATGACTGTATGACACCATATACATATGATGTTAGATCAAATTTACACTTTTGACTTTGATCTCCTACCAGAGTCTGGCTGGGTACACCGCAAGACTCACACGTGTCGTGCAGAGACGCGTGCCATGTGTAAAAAACTAATATTAGTTTTAAGTTGCTGCCAGACTCTAGTTAGTGAATTCTACTGAACATTACATCGTCCAAGAAGTGGACTTTCTCAAGAAGTCAATCTCGCTTGCCATAGATTTCTTTTTTGAATAATTCTATTACGACAAAGAAAGAGTTAAAAAACGTGACAAGAAGGACAAATGGCCTATGTGATTACCATTGATGTAAAGGTGATATGATATGTTGATCAAAAATAGAATGTTACTGTATCGGTTTTGTTTAAATTTTTGTACCATTCTTTGTTTAAATAGCACAACTCTTCTTCTTCTTCTTTTTTCCCTCCCCAGAAAATCGAACTAACTTCGCTTTCAATTTGGGCTTCTTTGTGGCGAAAACTCCAACTTCGTTTTCATTTTGAACTATTGTTTGACCAACAAATCATACTAAGCAACCTACTAACTTTATAATCTAACTTAATAATTAAGCTAACTGGATATTCATACACCCCATTAATTTGTAACCACCACAACCTCAATTAAAAATAATCACTTCGACACAAGTTATTCTTTTAGAAAATGTAGGTGAAAAAGTAATATGAGAAAATGTGAAAATGAATTTTTTTTGCAAAAAAAAAAAAAGAAAAAGAAAAAAAAAGGTAAAGTGTGGTAGATTATGAAAATTGCAAAAACTTGGTTCTCAAAAAATCAATTTCAAACTGAGCGTAAGAGACATTCATCACGGATACATCATATAAGATATATTAAAATATGTCAATATCTAGAAAAGAAAAAAATAATAATAAAAGAAAAAAGCTTTAAAATCTTATTCATATAATAAATAAGATAATAATTTCTTCACATTGCTAAAACATATTTTCAACATTCCATAGAGTCAAGCGTTATCCATTACGTTCCATCTATGATGTGAATTGCATACAAGGATTTTGCATTTTTTGTGAATTTTTTGTTATGATTGGTGTGGAGAGTCTAGGGAGACGATATATGAATGGCGTGGGGAAGGGGGCGTCTTATCAAGTAACTTAATTCATAAAAATTTCAAAACCCCCCCCCCCCCCAAATAATAATAATAAATAAATAAAATCAAAACACTAGAACAAAATTGGATAATTTGTGCAAATGGACTCTATCGTTTGCTAGTATTACGGAAATAGACCATATCGTTTTAACTTGACGATTTCAACCCTAACATATGCCAATCCTTACAAAAAGACCTTATTATCTAAATTTATCAATTTTTTGATTAAAATGATCCTTTTAACCTTATTTTCTTTTTTCTAAAATATAATTCTTTTTAAAAGTATTTTACTTTTAATTTCAAGTAAAATATAAAGACAAAAATTTATATTTTGATGTACTTATATTTAACTGTTATTATAATTTTACCTATCCACCACCACAAAAAAATATATATATATGACCTTTTGATTTTTCAATTAATTGAAATATTTTTTGGAATCTCCAGTGAAAGCTCCGACCTCTTCACCCCAGCGTGTAATGACCAATATAAATATCAACATGATACATTAATATGATACATTAATTATTTACTCCCTCCGTCCCACAAAGATAGGGGATTAGTTAATTTCACACTAATTAAGAAATGATTATTAATATAAATGAGACAATTAACTTTACATATATTTTTTTATTTATAACTTTCTGTATCATTAATGTTGAACTGCATTGGTAGTTGATGCAAATAATTAATTAGGTATAAAACATGGAAACAAAAAAATTAAATGTATACTCGATTTAGTAAACGGCCTATCTTTGTGGGATGGAAGAAAATAAAATATTTGACTATCTTTGTGAAACGAATGATAGCAAACAATGACATTTTGGCTTTATATTTTACTTAAAATTAAGGGTAAAATATTTTTAAAAAGAATTATATTTTAGAAAAAAGAAAAAAGGTTTAAAAAGGTCATTTTAACAAAAAAAATGATAAATTTAGATAATAAGATCCATTTTGTAAAAATTAGCATACATTAGAGTTAAAATTGCCAAATTAGAAACGATATGATCCATTTCTACAATACTAGCAAACGCTAAAGTCCATTTACGCAAATTACCGGGACAAAAATACATCAACCCAAAAAGGGTGGGACAGAGACGTACAAAATTCAAGTAAACATTAATTTTTGTACCCCAGTACTACTTAATAGCAGCGATGTATATCAAATCAAAAGTAGTTAATCAAAGAAACATTCAATCATTAATCTGAGGCTCTGCCTGTCGGGTTTTTAATGCCGGTGCTCCACTAACCTACCTGCAAGAAAACCTTTCAAATTTAAACATCTATAAAGTACAACGCATCCGCAAAATGGGCGAGTCATGATAGCTACATTCAAGGATACGAGCCACAAACAACGGAGCGGGGTATGGTGGTTAACGATAAGTAATCTCGGTCTACTTTCAAACTCTAGGTTTAGGGGAAAAAAGGAAAGAAAATAAGAGTCTCCTGTCAAACCCAACCTCCAATTAACAATCAAATTGGAACACAACTAAATTTTTGCAACTAGTCAAACTACAAACTACCACACTTTTCAAGTGCTTCGGCTAGCAGATGCTTCACTCGTTGGCACATTCAAGGACATGATCTTTAAATTTTTGGAGCTCGGCCAAAACCTCATCTTCAGGCCGGTATAACAAGTCAGTCATGCGCCATATCTGCTCTTCCGATCTCCCACATCAAGTTAGAAACATTATTAGCCAGAAAAAACTTGAAGCAGTAAGAGCAGAGTCTAATACCTGCAAACTACCACCTCCACCAGAGAACTCTCCATCATCAGAAACACTAACAATTGTCCAAGGATCAGATATATCCCATTGGAAGTCGACAGATCTTTGTCCCTGAAACCAGAATTAAAATTTTCAACTGTAAAGTTTCAGCCATGCATGAGGCTTCTCGGAGATTCCAAAAAGAGCAACAGAAAATCATATTACTAGAGGGTAACTACACATGGAAAGGACTGCAGATGAAAAGCAAAGAGTCCATAATTGTACATGGTTTAATTTGCTGATGGATTATGTCTTTTCTAAAAGATAATATATGCCAACCAATTTTGATTGTCACTACTAATATCATAGGGTGCATAACTTTTCTCCAATCTTAATCCCACATTCTCAAAATATTAAAAAATATATATATCTTTAGAAAATTTACTCCTCCAAAGTTGATCAGATATGGGCTGTGATACAATTTTGTACTACTCTCTTGCTTAATTGCCTCGATACTCCATCCCAAAAGCATAGGCTCATTTCTATCTTCATACTAATTAAGAAATCTTATTTATATCAACCGTTTATACAGGTCGATAAAACAAGGTAACATGAATAAAGGTATATTAAGAAAAAGAAGAGAAAATACTAAATACACCCTCACTAAAATAATACACCCTCAATAAAATAAGTGTTATAATCTAGGACAGATAGACAAGCAAAATGAGTCTATCTTTGCGGGACAGAGGGAGTAGCAGCCAAAATTATATTCATTTGGCAATTTGAACTTTAAATCATTTCTTCCATCTAAGCACTAAACCATTAATGGTATGCAGAAAGGAGAAAATATAAGGAAAACCAAGCCCGCAATAGGGTAGGACGACGCTCTTCCGATCTTCTTTTAAGTATAACATCATATCAAAAAAAATGTCAGAATACTTTCAACAAACTCTATCTGCTGAAGACAATAGGTCTCTAACCTGTGCCCAGCATGTTGAAAAAACAAACCCAGAGGTGCATTAGATGATTTTGACCCTTCTTTCACCTGACCAACCTGAAATGGGAAAAGAAACAAAATGCAGTTGTCCATCAGTGGTTGAACAAAATTAGTGTAAACACTTTGTGTAAGTGTCAACCTAAATGTAATGCCTGATGCATTGCTCGCCTTTCAGTTTATACCTTAAACATTTTTCATTATGATTAAAAATCAAGAGGCGAAGAAAACAAGAGCTTCTCTACCTTCTCATAGTCCCAGATGTTCAACAAACCATCTTCAGCGGAGGTCCCAAATACGGAGCACTTTCCTGGAGACCACTGCAATTATTATTGGTTAAGTTGATAAGTAATAATTCAAACCAACAAAATTCCCACTAGTACACTGGCCAAAGCGAAAGAACAAGACAAAGACCAATACAGTACCTGGACACACAGAACAGGAGCCGTATGACCTTCAAATTTGTGGACGGGTGATCTGACTCCATCAGCGGTAAGACTCCGGCGATCAAACATGCTAACTGTATGATCTGCAGACCTGAAGTAATGACATTGCGGATGAACAAAAATCTTTGATAATTTAGGGTTGAGAAAATAAATAGACTATGTTACACACAAATGAATTTTGTGATAACAGAGTAACAGAGATGTCACAAGCAAAGGCCTACCCAGTTAGGATGTAATTCTCATCATGAGGATTCCAATCTACGCAGTGAAGATCTGCATTGTGCGCCTTCTCAACCTATTCATCAAATCATAGATCCATAGTTAAGAAATAACAACCCAGCCTGAGGTTAGAATAGCTGCCAACAGAAGTTATTGAATAGCCGACATTCAAAAGGAGACTGATATTCATCAGCCAGAAAAAGATTAGAACACATGATCATAAATAATTTATTTTTCAGTGGATTGAATCGCCAAACCTTGAAGGAGATAAACAAATAAGAAGACAGCTTTGCAGAAATGTTCCACGTGACAAGAATTTTGATTACAATTTCTTGCGGATTATTAGATAGGGTTGGTTTGATTTAGATTTTCCAAAATCAACTCACTCAAACTCATTTTCAACCACACATTTATCTATTAAAATAATCATACACAAATTCATAAACTTTTCTTTACTTTTCAACCACACATTCTCTCAAAAAATCACTTTTTCACAAAATCAATTCTCAAAAATCTAAATCAAACACACACTAAAGATTTATTGTTTGCGAATCTTTGACAATTTAAGTTTGCCCACAAGTTAATCTTAATTTTGTTGTATTATAAATTTTCAAGATGGTTTGTAGTTTCTAAATACTATTTTTAAACATTTTAATGGTTTATTGTTGAGGCTTAGCCTCAACACCACAGATGTACAATAGCGAATACCAATTCAGCCCTTTCAAATATTCTGTAGAAACATTATAATTGAGTTGCTAAAAATTAAGAGTCAAAGGAAAACTTTTAGACCGGAAAAAAAGGAGTAGAAAGCATGTGCTTATCTGTTCATTATCAACTTCAATGTCAATATATTTCTGATGGAATGCAGTATTTGTTGATTCATCTAATGCATGTTGATTTGTTAAGGCCACCTAATCTAAAAGCCTAAGTTGATACATCAGGCCAATTTTGTACTATTTATTATATTTTATCTTCAACATAACCCCTCACGTGTAGGCTTTTCCCATCAAAACCTAACATGTGAATATTTCTTTTTAATAGGATGGAGGCGAAATTCAAACCGAAGACATTTGCCTGCTCTGATATCAAATTAAATTGTTAAGGCCACTTGATTCTAAAGCTTAAGCTCTTTAGATCAAGTAACCATAAGAATTCAAGACAGTACCAGAGCAAATGTCCTGGGTTTGAATCTCGCTGCCACCCTATTAAAAGGAAATATTCAAAGGAAATATTCACATGTTAGGCTTTAATGGGGAAAAAAATCCCCCCTACATGTGAGGCGGTGTGTTGAAGATATAATATCATAAATAATCTAAAATTGGCCCAACCTATCAGCTTAAACATTTAGATCAAGTGGCCTTAACAATTCAACAATGTGAACAAGTGCTAATAAAAATTAGGCAATTCATGAGATGTAATATAGAAGTCACGAAATTCTAGTATCACTTGTGACTTCTCTTGATCAAAGAAGTTAGAACGTAAAACAGTAAAAGTTTTCTTCACATTCAGGCATGGAAGACATATTCGTAAAAAGCACATTCATATTTTCCAGACAAATTTTTCATATAATCTCCAAGAGAAAACACTGATCAACAGCAAAGCGTAATTTTATAAACACAAAAGCTTTCAGTAAATGCAATCACAGCAAAACAAAGCAACATCAAGGAACAAGAAAGAATCTAACCTTTACAACCGGATTAACCCCAACCCGTGCATCCCATAGTATCAAACACGAATCATCTCCAACACTACAAAACTGCTGTGAGCTTCACAAGCACACCAATATGTCAGACTTGAAATGCAAGCGCTGAATGACTTTGATAGCATAACATATTCGAAAGAGCATAGAAGGAAGTTCATTTGTTGCAACCAAATATGTAAATGTAATCAAGAAAAGGAAAACATTAAGACGGGCCTTAAATGAATAACCAAAGCCACCTCGAAGCATGTATTCATAGGCAGATGAGACGTGTGTGATATTACTCTGAAAACATTTAAGTATGTGATTCATGTCAAACAAGTAATATGTGCAGATACCTCGATGGGCAAAACTGCACATCCTCAACGGTATCCTCATGCCCTTGGAAAACCCCACGTGGGCCAATAGAAGAATTATCCGTGCTTTTCACAATTGAAGCAGAGGATCCTGTATACTGATGTGCATCCAAGGCCAATGTTGAAATGTGATCCTGAATACTCCACAATACCACGGATTTGTCCTTCCCTGTCAGGCATTTAATCATTGTATATACAATCAAAACAAAGCTTGGCATATCGACAACCAAAGAAAGAGAATCCAATGAAAATTTAAACGGTAAAAATTATGAACAAAATCAGCGATATTTCAACCTCCAGAGAGGACATAAGGTTCAGCTAGGCACATGGCAAGAGCAAATTCTGCATTATCTTGATGACCAGACAACACCTGAGATCAAAAGAGCAAAAAGGAGAAGTGGAGGAAAATATTGTTACCAGTTCATATTCTATGGTCTTCACTACAGAAAAGACAGATCAGTCATGGAGCTATAAACAAATCGGTACGAGTGGCCAGCCTATAAGATAGATTAATTAAGTGAACTCTATAGTAGGTCTCAGCAGATCTCAAGAAAAGAGGCCAGACATCCAGTAGCTAATTCCAAGAGAGGAAACTTGAGAGGTAGCTAGACAGATAGTGACATTTTAATTTTTAGCAACAGCCCAGATAATATTACCAAATTCAAGCTAATAACGGTTAGAACCTTGCAAAAACCATTACCACCATGGAATTTCAAAAATAATCATTTCACCAGCGTGTTCTAGAAATTTTTTATCATTCGGCTATTGAGTTTTGGCTATGGATGAAAATAATATATTTCACTCAAGCACATATAAATCTGTAAATGAAATCGTTCACACTATAGTTGTTCTTATCTAGCATTTAGGTTTCTGTAAAGAAGTTCCATAATCAGGCGGAAAGCTTGGAACAAAAAGCATGCACAATGCAATCTTCAATTTTCACTACTTTCAGCCAACCACTTCTATGCAAGTATTAATTAAAGTTATGATAAACATGCAAAGGAAAATCATTTTACATAATGATGTAATGTAAACAGAAAAGAAACACAGAGACAGCAATCAAAGTTAAAAAAATTCGTAAAAAGAAAAGAAAATAGCACCAAATCTGGAAATGATAGTTCATATGAGAAAAACAATTTGGTGACAAATATACATTATACATGAAAAAAGAATTACAAAGCAACACTATGAACATAAAGAAAATGAAGAAGGCACCAAGTCTGGATGTGATTCACCAGCTCCAAGGACAGCTTGTCGATTAGGTTGGGCTTCAACATCCCAAATAAGGACCTGATTTAACAATAATCAAACTGAAGTTAATCTAATCTAAATATTCCAAACTACTGAAGCTGTAAATCCTGGAAGATTATAATTTTGAAAAGGAACAAAAACTTACTTCAGGGCAGTCAGTGTGTGTTGCCACTATATTTTTATTCTGTGGAAGCTCCCTGATTCTATTCACCTACAGTATGACAAGTTAAAATAGTAAGAGTAAAAGAGTGGTAGTAACAAAAACATCAACATCCATAACAGAATGAAGATAAGTAGTCCAAAAGGTGTAAGCCTTCACCGCCAAATATCATATGCAAGATTATCTTTGAAGAACACTTTTTCAGTATATGATACCTTCAAATTGCAGACGTATCAATGCACTGCAAGCTCCTAAACTCTGTTAAACCAAATGACTGATCAACAGACAAGCAGGTTGTTACTTGGTATTTCCTTCATGGGGTATGTTTAACGGATCTTCTACTTGGAACAACCTTCACTAAGAGTACCATAACTATTTTTCCATGTCCAGTAAGTTCTTCAATGCTTTTTCATAATGCTTAAGCTAATAAAAAGATCTCTTTTGATAAGGGACGGTCAATGTTGGAGGAATGATTTGCATGGTCTGACATGGAAGTCTCAAGTTCTCGAATAATTGGAATCAATCATTACATGTCTAAGAACAATGTAAGTGATTGTGCTCACCCGAATTAAATATAGGTTAGGTACCAAATATAACCAAGGGCGGATATGATACTCAACGGATAGAGTAAATCGGGCTAATTAAAATATCCAAGCTCTTGTATCTTCATTTCCATTTCCCTTTCCCTTCTTGAAGTCTCCCTAAAACAGAGATGTTGGCCTACAGAAAATGTTGTTGGAAATAACGCTCTAAAAGTCGGATCTATTTTCATGTATCTATATCATTTTTTTATCTGTATAAATGAATGCCATATAGTTTATTACTCCGAGTGCGCACATAGAGCAACCATTGAAATTTCAAAGGGTGTATATGAAACTTGTAACATGATGGTGACCATGAAAGAGTTTTAGTTCACAATATGCGACCTATGATTTTGCCAATGACTGGTGGATACTGTTCTGTGCTTAAAAGCATAGTGACATCTTACTTCAAGGGCTGAGAGAAGCTAGGGACTTCTAAATAGTAATTAGCAACTATAGCTCATTTAGAGCATCTCCAATACATATTTCCATTTAAGCCCTACGCGGAGGAGAGAGAAAGATACCAAAAAAGAAAAGGATTCCACCTTTTCTTCTCTTAAGTGTCACTTCTCTCTCTTTTACCCCAGTTTTTCATCACTTCATCATATCTCACATCCCTTTCTACATTCAACAACCATGTACACATCCTCTACTACTACTATTGCTACTACCTCTTCTTCACTTTTACCGCTGTCTTTTTCCTAAACTTCTTTCTCTTTCTCTTCAATTAAATAATCATCTTCACTCTATCTCTCGTCACATTATGCATCGGAGATGCTATCTTTGGATGCGTCATGCATGGGACATAACCACCAGCAATTTAATTAAGACTAATAATCACTAAACTTATTAGGTTAAATTATTCTATTAAAAAAAGTTACTTAGAGCCTGATATTAGCTTTTGTATCAGTGCTCATGAACAAGATCATGCATTGGATATGACCACCTAAAATTTATCATCAATATTACTAGATTAAAATATTTAGAAGGAAAAAAAAGGCTACTTTAAGGCTTGTTGGAAATAGCTTCAACCTACAAATTTTGCTTCATGCAGAAGTACTTCATGAAGAAGCACAACGCAAAATTTTGAAGCTCCAAAGAATTCTACTACATGTACAAAAACTTTATCACATCCATGTAGCAGGATCATGTTTCTTCACACATCACATCAGTTTTAAATCTATGGCTATCACATGGGTGTTTAAAATGATTTTGTACAAAAAATTTGTAGAAATAGAATAGTTCATTTCTAAAAGCTATGCAAATGGGCTCTTACCCAAAGAGAGATGTTTACCAAAATGCATAGCCGTTTAAAAAGGATATCTAAGAAGATAGCAAGGTAGGAAGCTAGAAGCAGACAAACAAAATAAAAAAGAAAGTTCTCCCAAATTTTGGGAAATCTTATCCATTTATAGACATTAAGCGAATTAGTATTTGCATGGATGCAATTCTTTTTATCGTTTCCCTCTGCTGCTTACCAAAATAGATTCAACAAACAAGCATATCTAAATTCCAATATTGGATTTCCAAGACTTCATCCTTGTCATCATCTTGCACATCTATCACATATCGGATTTTCAAGATTACGTACTACATGATCATAAAAATATATGTTCATAACCAACATTGAGAAAGGACTTGAATTTAGAGTTGAGAAAATCAACTTGTTGACCAAAAAAAAAAAAAATTGAATAATAATAATAATAATTGTGCATATCAGCCTTGTCCCTATGAACATCTAATAAAGCTAACATGGATATAATCCTTATTTCACGTGCAAATATTTTTCCCTCGCTCAGTTATTATGACAATGATAGTGCTTTTCTCTTGTCCTCTTTGACATAACGTGAAAACCATTCTTGATTCATGGCATTAAAACATTTCATTGAGGAAGAAAGCACACTTTTAAGTCAGGACCAATAACTAATACTAATCTAATATGTTAGAAAAGAATTCTCTTCTGCGTACTTTCCCTTTACATTCCCATTGCAGGTTTTATGCAATTGGATTACACAGATATCTCTCTTCGATGCAACAGATCACCAAAAGGATCTCAGAGACCCACCAATGTACCTTTTCAGATTTCCCCTTTTTCTCAGACAAGTTGGAAGGAGATTCCTAATTCTTAAAAAATAACATAAATATACCAGTTTGTGCTAGGTAAATAATTTGAGATTGTGGAACTCCAATTTGTATTTAGTGGCTTGTAACACTCAGGTTTTGGTTGGAGATAGACAAAGGACCAATGGATCTTAAAAGCGTCATTCCTCATTAGAAGTGCCTTTGGCTCAAAATGATTTCTAGAAATATTTTTGACATTATAATATGTTTTACTAATAAAATATTCAGTTCATATCTTGCTTCCATCAGGCCCAAGGAAATGGTAAACACATTCAGTATGGTAAGACTTCTTTAACATCATCAAATAATTTAGCTTTCAATCTGCTTGCTTTAAGGGAAGATCGTGCTTCATATTAATTATTATTAACCCTGTCTTATCTCTTGTATTCTCAACTATTTTGTTTATACTTACTAATTAGAATCATGTTATTTGGGCATACATATGAACAAAAGCTAGAACAAACGGAGGTTCAAATTACCTTATTAGCCCTACACAATTCTAGGGGGATTGAAAATCATTTTAGGGGCAATAAAGTAATTTAAACCCCTTTTATCATAGCTTTTGTTCATGTGTCCGTCCTTATAATTCAGAGAGAGAATGCGTATGATGCTTATTTCACAGGTAGCGATAATATGACCTTGTTCCCATAATTTATATTTTTGGGAAAAAATGTTAACTCTAACCAGATTAATTCAAGTAGAGGCTAGAGCTGCGCAACTTGAGTCTAGAAGCCAAAACCCTTTTTGCAATCAATATAAGAGCTTGTTTGAATCTCTTTATCAATTTTCTTTATAATTTCACCTACCACTGATTTGACAACTACTCATTTATAACCACAAATTTCAAACTTCTATTAAATTTACACCACTCATTTCACCTCATTATAATTTCTCATTATAAATCAATGTCAATAATGAGAATCAAACAGCCACTAAGTTTAGGAAAAAAACAGCAATATTTATGGAAGGCCATTCTGCTACCATTTTCCATTGCTTTAAAAAAATTATATTCCTTTATTTAATATTTTAAAAAAAAAAGTCCATGTCTGCAATTTATATTTTCTTTTGCAGGCAAAATAGCATGTAGTTACAGACCAGAAAGCATATCATCCCCAAATCCTCCCCCAAACTGCAATATAAAGATAAATTAAATGGAGCAGCACAGATTTACTTGAATAGCAAGCATAAAAGGGCATGTATCCTGAAATATCTGGATTTAAGGAGCTCATACCTCTCCAGGATGTACGATAGTTTTGTACTTTTTAACAAAAGATGAGCGCGCATCATCATCGAACTAGCAATCAAACAATTAATAAAAGTTGATCAGCTCGAAATTAATGATTGGAATTATTTATTTATTTTATCAGTGAGAAAAAGACAAAATTTTACATTTGCCACATGATTTGCTGCTGCAACTCTGGGCTTAACAATATCACAATCTGCTATGATCAAAGTGTTTGGCACCGTCTGGTCAGTCTGGTCAACAAAACAAGAATCAAGAAAATAAATCAGCTCACAAGTTAAATTAAGACGCTGCAGTTAATTGGTAATGAAAAGGGGTAGCAAGTCCACAAAAATATTCAAGCTTTTAAAAAGTCAAGGATGTCAATTTTACTATCTGTAGGCAAACATAAAATGAATAGAAACACCAGAGAATATTCATGGAAGGGCATAACATTTTCATTCCGTATAAAAATTAGACATAGGCTTTATAGGAAAATAACGAGGAGTGTACGTTACATTTCAGTATATTGCATTAGCCATTTAAACTGAAGAATTGAAGTTCCTAAGTCCCTTGTTTGGATAAACAAAATAAAAGATAACTCAATTTAGTTTCATATGATTTCAGATTAAAAAACAGAGGAAAAGACAGAGAGTGACTGAAGTATCGTAATTTCAGATATAGTAAGTTTATAGAAACACTTACCTTTCATCTTGTAGGAGGAGGGAAAAAAGAGTTGGTGGATTAAAGAGTAAAATAACATTAAAGCAAAAAGAGACCACTTCTCATTATATCTTCCACAAGTCAGTGAGTCACAATACCAAATGTACTCAGTGTCAAAAAATATTTGATAAGATTGACAAATAACATCATCCTTTTCAATAATTTTACTTGTTCGGAAAGATACAGCCGCTGTTTATTTTTGTATGTTCCTACATCAAGAACTGGGCCTCACCTGCAACCAGAGAAAATCAAACATTGTTTATTAACACCTTATGGATCATATTTCATTAAGCTAAAAACAACTCATTACAGACATGAAGAATTGCCAATGAAGGAAATCATACAACCCTAATCCTTGTTGCCTTTGGCAATTCAAATAACCTGAAATAGTTATAACGTTATTTATTTTTCAGTTTTAGAAACCCTGCCAGTAACATGCTCCAGTACCAAGGCCGGTTAAAGAAGGTTTGTCTAGGGCAGCCTATTTAAATTGTACTATTAGTGCCATTTCCTTGTAGTCATGTATTTTCAAATTTCATTTTTTAAGTGAGAGGTCTCAAAACACATGATTCCAGTGTCCATTTCTTTCAATTGTAACATGATTTCAGTTATAATTGGTTGCCAAACAGACGTTGTTCTCAGATAAGTAACGAGTAAGGCTCTCAGGAAATGATTTTAGCTAGTAAATTAAATTCCAGAGACAGAAACATTTATCTATAGATAAAGTCAGTAAAAATAAACCCACACAAGCATATAGACAAGTTTACATACATTGAAGCAGGAGAATGGGTGTCCAGAAATAGAAAATCTATCTAGAATTCAGACAAACTCAGTCATATAGAAGCAGGCACACGATTCAAACAAACGCCCCTAAATTCAAAACGAAATATCATACTAAGACACATAGCTCAGTCGAAAAAATCGTAGTTTTAAAATTTGAAAGCCAGTTAAACCCCAAATAGAACATTGTATACACATTAAATTATTAAAATTTATTACACAAACATATTTACGCACACTCAAAGAAAATCATCCCATTCTGTTTTTCATTGATGGCATTCAAAAATAAAAGCCCTTAAGAACCCTAAAGATAACCAAAAACAAAAGAAAATACATTAATCGTACCGGCAAGAGAGAGATGGCCAGAGTAGATTATGATGAGCAAACCAATCATACAGCACAGGTACCAACAGCTTCCACTGAGCATAACTCTCGTCTGCAGCGGAGTTTTTCTTCGCACCACGAATTTTCGCCGACGCTCCTCCGCCGCTAGCCTCTCTCTCTTTCTCCGCTTTCGCCTTGGTCGATCCCTTTGGCCTCCCACGCTTCCTCGGCTCGGTTGGTGGCGTCACCTCCATTTTTTGAAATTTCCTTTTCGCTTTTTCCCTATTTCTTTCCCTCCTGAAGTTCAAGCAGTGTAGAGTGTGAAAGTGGCGTTTTGAAAGTGTAGTACCTGACTTCCGATCTCCGTTAAACCGAACCATTTTAATCCGCCCTAAATGGTGAAAATTTATAAAGTTCGACATAAAATATGTGATTGTGATTAGTTTAATTAAATTTAAATTTAAAATAGAATGAGATGGCTAACAAAAGGGTTTTATGGCATGTGCCATTACACATTCGCAGGTAAATGCTTTATATATGCACGCGTGTCTATACGATGACGTGCATTTGTACACATGTGGAAAACAATGGCAATAAATCAAATAGTTTATAAATTTTCACGTGTTATATTTTATTGTATGGTTTTTCAAAAAAGTAATTAAAAAAAAAAAAAAGAACCTGAGTCAAATGCACTTTCTAACTTAAAAAAAAATGAAGAAAGAGTGCAATAAAACATTATCCCCCAAATCAGAACTCATTAATTCCATTACGAAATATATATATATATATATATATATATTAAATGACAATTGTCTACTACACTTGAAGTAATTATCAGGCACAATTTACTGTTTTTTCTCCCTTAAAGATCTATGGGCTGGTTTGGAAATTACCGCAAATTATGTTATAATTTGAAAAATACGTTAAAAGAATATAAGATGACAAGAAATAGGGCACTTCCAGCCTCCACCCAATACCTTCTATATTTTTTTTCTTTTTTTTTCCCATTTTTGGACTAATTTAAAAGTTTTGTTTATTTTTTAGAAGTCACATAAAAAAAACCCTCACATGCCCTTTCTGAGTAATTTGATTGGAGTGCTTTACGTACATAAAATTGCATCAGGTGTAACTTTTTCTATTAAAAAATCACAAAACAGATTATCCAACATCGCTCCAAATCTTATAGTAGATTTTCACCACTAAGGTAAGTAGTATTCTATTAAAAAATGATCCCATCAACATATTCTTTAAGTAGTATTCTATTAAAAAATGATCACATCAACATATTCTTTGTCATCATCTAACAACCCACGTGCATAGCATGCATCTTTAAATGAGTTATATTATACACCATTAAAACACCTTGTTTCCTCATAGCTCGTTGGACCACGAACAATATTTAGCAAAATCCTTAGGTAGTACAGCTCACTACTGCCCACGGCCACATTAACCAACTTGCCAATAGAGAATCCACGCTGTCGAGGGTGTCATTCTCTTTTCTTTTTATCCCATACAAATTTGGTTGGAAATTCTAGATATGTCAACTCCTTCGCCCCAATATATTTCTTATTTGCATCCATCTAGGCAGTAAACATATATTCTCTTTCACGGATGGTCGATTTAAAACTCCATCAATTGTATCATCCTCTGCAAAATACACACAGTGTTCATCTTTGAGGTGTAACGATAATCATTCGACCGGCGGATCTCAATAATGAATATCAAAGCTAAGCATCCTCCATGCAGCTTCACATGCTGATACATATCGACAGTCATAGTACATACTTATTTCATCAACCGGTTGTCGCGCATATCCACCATCAACACTCTAAGAAAAAGCTACTGTAACGCGGTCATGGCCTTTGTTAATGTACTTGAAAAGATACTTGATCGATCTATGCTGATTACATCACTCAACATTAATGTGAGCACCATATTTCATCAACAGATAGCGATTATGTGGGACAATAAATCTATTATCAACATCAACGCCATTCTTCTTTATAGTTCGTCTGTTATCCCACTGCCTATGAACTGGATATCTATCTTTATCAAAAGTGATGACAGGAGTAAATGGTTTTGGAAAATGCTTGCTACAACAACCATTCACCATACATAGAGAGTCCTTTCTCACAACATCACAGGGACCATGAACTATTAAGGGACCATGAACTATTAAATCATGCACAGTAGCATAATATTCAGCATCGTCTTTTTCATCAGGAATTTCCGCTGATATGATCTTGTCAATATCATCAGGCGTAGAATGCTTTGACTTTTGACCCAAGAACAACAAAATATGAGCATGTGGTAATCCGCGCTTCTGGAATTCAACAGTGTAGGTAGCTGTATAACCACAAACAAAGTAAATCAGACGTGTGCTCTTCCGATCTATACCCAATCGCAAATAATATAAAAAAACTAACAGTATAATCCAATAGTTAGGCTAACACAATATTTACCTGCTTTCACATTACCAAATACTTTATTATTCCGTAGAACCTTCACTAAGATATCCAACTTTATCTTGAAAACTCTGACACAGTATATCTGGGTGATCCTCAGCTCGTAACCCTCTCTTATTCAAAAAATAAACAATTTTGGGCTATTTCAAATTACATGTAATTGTGATAAAAATATCTGGATATCCAGCCCATTTACATATTGCCAACGCATCTTGATAATTTTGATACATAGAACATGCACTGCCCGTGTACGTAGTTGGTAAATATATTCGTTTGCCCCATAGACGTAGGATCCCTCTGACCCTGATGAAGTGCATCTGCCAAGCCTCTGTACATCTCACATCTCAACTACTTTTGATGGTCCCATATGTACGTCAAACAGCCAGATTCAACCATTGTGTAAACATCAAATAAGAATTGCTGGAACAATCTGCGAGAGAACAAAATATGAGGTGACTCACCATCACGTCCTTGTAGCCTGTATGCAAAAAACTCTCACATGGTCAAGGTTTGTTGGCCGGATGAATCAGAAGATTTATCACCCTCTTACAAAAGAATATTGTTTCTAAAACCATCTTGCCCTTTAACAAAGAGCAACGGGAAGTGAAGGGCAATAAAAGAGGGGTGTGTCTCTGTTATCTACTTCAACCCATTAGAACTCGTCTCAACAATAACCTCCCTAGGCCCTGGCAAAGTTTCGAAATTGCCAACAACTAACATTGCAACTTCATACGCAGTCGGTAAATCATAAGTCCGGCCATCACACTTTCTTTTACCAATAAGCCTTATTCTCATAACTGGTGCATTCTCAATACAGATTTTCTCTCCTGCACTCCTAAAGCTCATGACCAAATGGTTGTGAGTATTCAACACATTCTTCAAATCGACAATTATTTTCTTGTGGAACTGATTTCCTTCAGAATGTCTGTTGTGCAACACGAAGCAAAAGTGTTAATATCGGTGGATGGAACAGTGTTTGTAAACGGAGATAGAATCGCATAAAAAAAAAAAGAACTTGATGTAGGCCAACAGACCTAATGGCTTGCATTCTATTTGCAACCTCATTTTCAGTGTCGTAAACATATAAATGAGTAAATCTTGATGCAGCTCTAGCAACCTGCAACAAAGTCTCAATCTTATGATGATTTTGACTGTGTAATCTAAATACAGGGGGTGACTTTCCTTTGTTCAAGTTGTGGTCAATCGTGCCTCCTATTTATGTAAAAGAAAACATTATATTATATTGTCAAATATTTTCAACAGAGTGCTTGCTTCTTCTGTCGGTTGCGTACAACAATTCTTTTAAGTATCTGAGGAGGTTCATCTATTGCAGGCAGTTGAACTTTTCCTTGCAAGCAACATAATGAAAATCTTGGTATTTTTGACAGTTGATGCACAGATTTCCAAAATGACAGTTGCAGCTGGCAGAGGTTTCTAATTTCCAGAAAACTTTGACAGTTGAAGCACAGATTTACGGCTTATTGTTTTGATTTGATTGACTCCTCATACAATTGTTTTTCTTACGAAAAATTATTTAACTTTTGGTGGTTGTATTGGATTTGATTAACTCATAATATTCAAATTGTTTTAACTCTGTATAATTATCTTATGTGATACTGATATAAAATGAAAACTAACTCGACAATGATAAACTGGATAAATCGGTGATTTGTAGTGGCGTGATATTGGCGGACCAGACTATTTGTTTGTTTGCTATTTTAAGCGTTTGCAATTGTTCATTTTTTTACTGTATTTAATTCCTTTGAATTTACATTAGCTTGTATGTTCATTTGTTTTTTGCTGTCTTTTATTGATGTGATATGCATTAAAATAAAGTCAATACCCACTTATAAATTAATTAAATTGATGAATCGATAATAATATATACGTGCATGACAGAGAAGACTATTTGTTTGTTTTGCTATGTAAAACATCTGTGTTAAATGATCGGTTAAATTATTAGTGCATTTTAATTTGGACATAAGTAACTTACTAAGTGTAACATTATCAGTCCAGAGACAAATTTCTTTATTTCTTTGAGTGTTAAAGAAAGATTTTATAAGTGTATCAGATGAAACAATTGCAGCGGGCAAAGGTCAATATTTTCCAAAAAAAATTGACAGCTTAAAATAAGATTTATAGGTTGATGTGCCTGATTTGTTTGACCCTTCATACTTTCTTCCTTGTGATAGTATAAAGGTACTTACTAACAAAGTGTTTAGCAACTAGTAGATTATTTAATCGGATTATAATCTATTACGTGAAATCATTTGATTGATTGCTTTTTGTAAACAGTAAACAATTGCTGCTTGACTTTTACTTTTTGACTTTTTGAAAAAAGTTATACCAATAAAATAATATCGTGTGACAGATTATAATCCAGATTATGATCTAGTGCTCCAACCAAAAAGTGTAATAATTAGAATGGTTGCCAGACGCTAAAATTTTTTGGTAAGGAACGAAGTTGAAGGTTAGAAAAGTATGACAAACTATAACACCATCTGAATTCACGTGAATCAAATGTCTTAGTAGTCTGTTTTACATACATGATACAACAAATGCTTTAAATACATGATTTAGAACATTTGTTTTAGTTAAATTGTCTTCGGCGGAGTTAACTTATTTGTTTGTACATGATACTTAAAACATTTACATTTGTTCAATTTTCTATTGTATTTAATTCCTGTGTGAACAGAAGCTTGTCTTTATGTTTGTTTTTTTTTATTGTATTTTATTGATGTAATATGCATTAATATGGCGTCAATTCTAACTAAATTAATTAATTTGATGCATCGTTAATAATATTTACGTGCATGCCATGAGGGTTGTTTGATTTTTATGCTATGTAGATCATTTGCGTTAGCTAATTGGTTAAATTACTATTGTATTTTAATATGGACATAAGTCATTTTAGTTTTTCGGTAATTATAGTAACGGATTATGTGTTAACATTATCAATCAAATTTGTGGTAACATTATCAACCTGTCGTAACATTTTATAAGTGTATAATATGAAATGATTGAAGCTGGTGAAGGTTAGTATTTTATAGAAAAATTTGTCAGTTGAAGATAACATTTATAGGTTGATGTTCCTGATTTGATTGACTCTTCATACTTTCTTCTTTGTTATAAAAATTTACTTGCAAAGTGTAATACTTAAAATGATTGTTGATAGCAGAAGTTAAAATTTTCTCGGCAAGGAACGAAGCTGAAGATTAGAAAAGTGAGACAAATTTTAACACCGTCTGGAGTAACGTGAATATAATAAGTTGGATGTCATATGTTATAAAAATTTACTTGCTAAGTGTAATACTAAAAGTGATTGTTGCAAGCAGAAGTTAAAATTTTCTCGGCAAAGACGGAAGCTTAAGATTAAAAAAGTATGACAAATTTGAACACTGTCTGGATTCACGTGAATTAAATAGGTTGGATGTCAGAAAAGTATGCCCGAAGCTTTTGTGAGAAGCAAGACAGCAGGGTGAACAACTATGATGATGACAAAAATGGGCAAAATACTGTCTGAAAATTTAGGCGGGAAAATGGCAGGGTGGTTTACTGGCTACTCTTCTACTTTTAATATATAGATGTCGACAATTCTTCAAAATAAATTATGTGATTGCATAGAATTTAATTTTGCGCATGGTCACGTTAAGACCCAAATTAGTGCCTATCAGCTGTAAGTCTATAACTAAATCATGGTATAAAAGTCAAACAAAATTCTAGTACTCTAGGGGTACTATACTCTGCCATATTAGTAAAATTAAGATGCGATATGTAGATGGATATTTGGGTCCAAATTATTGTTAAATTAGAATCTTTAAATACATATGTAATTTTTTAGTAGCTAAGAGTACCATATCTTAAGTACTCTTTAAAGTACCAGAATTTTTTCTTAAAACTCATGATGTTACCGTCAGAATAAAACACTCACCAGTTATATAACCTTGATACGTCATACGTCAATTTGTGATAATTCGGATATTTGATTTATGTGATATATGGCATGTACTAAAAAAAATAAAAGAGATAGGGAACAGAAAGAAAGGAAAAAAAGGACGAATGAACTTAAACATTAATCTCCCAACGCACCTGTGGCCATTAGTTGCCTTGAGGCAAATTGAGACAAAATAAATAAATAAATAAATTTAATTTTGGGTCTTCACAATTGAGAGCATAAAGATTCGATATATAACTATAAACATCTCTAACCATCCCCTAAATCTTCTCCCAAATATGAGGGATGTGAATTGGAAGGACACTATTCACCTCCTTCATATCTGGCGGTTGGCATTTAATTACAAGAATACCGTTATTTATTTACGAGATTGTCACTGCTATAATTACGACAATACTATTTGTTAATTAATTGTGGTTTTTAACACTTAATTGTTCTAATTTTGAGTTCTATTTTTTTATGTTTTTATTAATACTATTAATTTATTTTTTGTAATTCAAATATTATATAAATTTTAATTTTTATTAAATATCATTTTTGTAATTTCTCCTTAGAATTATTTAACCTTAACTAATTATAATTATTATACAAATTAAGTATGATTTTAACTAAATAAAAATGTTATTCCTATTCTTATTCAATTAAAAGAAATAAAAAATAAAAAGATAATGGGCTCTCCTATATTTAAGGGAAACCATTGAAGTGCAACAATAGTTTCTCGTATATTTAGGGGAAAGGGTTTCACCTAAATAGGGGAAATCTTTGGAGATGCTATAAGGGGAAATATATTGGCAACACAAATTTTTATAAATGTACCAACTTTTAATTATGATAGGAGACTCTAAACTTTGGTTATTTTTATATTTGTAATTTTAATGTTTCTTCTTACCTAATAAACAATGATTTTTATCTAAACTTTCAGCATATTTCAAATGATTAATAAAAATATATAAGAGCCTGTTTGGTTTAAATTATAATCAAAAGTATTATTTTTTCTGACAAAAATATGACCCGATAGATTTGACAATTATATTTGTCTTGCAATTGTTGTCAACAATTCCTTTCCCTCTTTCAAATGCTAATGGAAAACGTGAGCAGAAATGATATTGGGCTTCCAAACTTTTTTTTCCCTTATTTCAAAGAATGGGGCCCTCTAGCATTCAAAATCTATAAATCCAAGGTCAAAAGGCTGGATCCGTCTTAAAAAAAAAAAAAGAAAAAAGAAAGAAAGACCAGCGTCAATTCACAGCTGCTTTTAAATGGAGTAATAATTATAATTTATAGTACCATTGATTATAAACGATACCAAACAGACCTTACATTTAACTATTTCTTATATTTTAAATAATTTAATAGGTGGTTCCTTTAAAAAACTAATTTAATAGGTTGTAAATTTCTTAACTAAGTTTTTACACAGGATGACAGGAAGTTTTATTGAATACAAGAGATGTTAGTTTTATTTGGGAAGGAAAAAACAAGATATATGCTAATTAATGCAAATTAGAGGACAAAAATGTGATGAAAATGTAAGGAACATAAAAAAAAATAAAAATAAAGGGGACACCAAAAAAAATGGAATGATGATGATCTATTTACTACAAAGTGCAAAAGTTGAGAACCATATGTGAAATTTAACCTTAAAGAAATTTAGAAATTTAGGACCTTACATGTCATTAATTTTTGTGGGGAAAAGTCTTTCACCACCTTTATAAAAATAAAATAAAAACCCCTTTCCACAACTGAATTGAAAAAATAACAACCACATTAATTTGAAAAGAGCTGGTTCAGGGGCGGATTTGGGCCTGGGCTACCCTTGGCCAGGGCACAGCCCAATTTCGGGCCTGGTCCAATAAAAAATATGAAAAAAATTTTGTTTGGTCTTTAGGCTAGGGGTAAATAAAATTGGGCTTAGGGTAAGGGAATTTGGGCTAGAGATAATCCAACTACAGAGCCCAATAATAACCAAATTTTAGCCCAAGAAAATCCTAATCCCAATTCACAAAATCTGGCCCAATAATTACCATCGTTTCTCTGCGTCCTAATTCCTAATTCAGATCAGTTGAATGAAATCGCTAATTCCCAAATTCAAGCAAGCAGCAACCAACGAACTCACGCAATGTGGCTGCCTCTCGAGCCACACCGCACGCCGCAAGCCCGCGACGACCTTCCAGCACGGGCACAGCAATCCGGCGCTGCTTCTTCACTCTGCTGCCCTGCAAACTGCAATCTGCATTCTGCTGTTCTGCGCTTCTGCTTCGCCACTTCGGTGTTTGGCTGCTTGCTTAGAGTTCCAGTTTCGTCTCCATTTCTCCCGAGTCCCGTCAGCCGTCCCTACAGCTCGTCCTCGCCTCCAGGCGGCTCCAGCTCCACCGGACGGGCGACAACCAGGTGGGCGAAGAATTAATTCGAAGAATTAAACTTTGGAGTTTGGAGTTCGGAGACTTTGGATTGAAGGTAATTTCAAAATTATAACTTCTAAATTCTAATTATAATTTTAAGTTCTAATAGATAACAATTTAATATGGAAGATTGGAAGTGAATACTTGAATTAATGAATTTTAGATGTTGAATGTTCCGCCCATGTTGTAGATTAAAGTCTCTTCAACTTGGCTGTTCATTTTGAAGAATTAAAGATGGGAGACTTTGGAGTTTGGAGACTTTGGACTTTGATTCTTTGAATTGAAGGTAATTTCAAAATTATAATTTCTAAATTCTAATTCTAATTTTATGTTCTAATAGCCGACAATTTAATATGGAAGATTGGAAGTTGAATACTTGAATTGCGGTACTTTGTGCCTTGGCCTTTGTGGATTGTGGTATTTTGTGCATTGGCTGTTGTAGTTGTTGGCTACTTGGCTTGTTGCTCATAGATTTGTGCTTTGGTAACTTGATTGTTGTAGTTATTGCCCTGTTGCTCATAGATTATTGGGAGATTTAAGTGAATTGAATGCCCTCATTAGTTCATTTAAATGAAAAATTTCTAATTTATTCTATTGAATTACTTTGAATCTATAGATTACTTTGGTTGTTATTGAATTACTTTGTGCTTTGGTAACTTGGTTGTTGTAGTTGTTGGTTTGTTGCTCATCTATTGGTAGATTTAAGTGAATTGAATACCCTCATTAGTTCATTTAAATGAAAATTTTTCTAGTTTATTCTATTGAATTACTTTGCTTCTATATATTACATTATGGCCACACAACAACAACCTCTTAGCAAGAAAGGTAAAACTACATTGCCTTCTTTCTTTAGGCCAATAAGAAAGGCAAAACTACATAGCAAGATGGATGATGACTTTCTTGTAGAAGTTTTACAATTTTTGTTGAAAGGGAGCTTGTTAACAAAATAGATATAGAGTGTGTGATAGATGAGTTTGCTAGAGTAAAAAATCGTCGGGTTCAACTCATATTTTAGTCTAATGCTAGCTTTTGATTTGTTGAACAATTTTTGTAATATACCTGACATTATGTCCTCTTTTGAAAAAATAGTGTTTATATAAATGAGCTTTTTGATATTTTGGTCCGGCTAGGGGTAATGCGGCGTCCTGGCTCCGTCTCTGCTATCAATATATATGATTAGAAATTCTTTTGTGCTGGTTTTCTTCCTCATGGCTGCCAATGCATTAGCTCAAGGAGGGGTTAGCTCAATTATACCCAAATCCTTCTTTGAAGAGATCTTGAAGCACAGCAATGATACCAGTTGCCCTGCAAAAGGTTTCACCTAACCTCGACAAACTCCGAATCTTTGGCAATTTGTGCTACCTGTGGTTAAAACCTTACACCAACAATAAGCTTGAACCCAAGTCCAAGCCTTGTGTCTTCCTTGGGTATTCTTCTTCTCAAAGCGCGTACTTGTGTTATGATTACATTGCTCAAAAAGTTTATATCTCTCGTCATGTCCAATTTGTTGAGAATGTGTATCCTTTTACCATACACACCCCGGAACCATCCAAACTTCCATATATCAAGAAAGACTCTCCTTCTTCACTGCCAACTATCCCTCTGTCTCTCCAACTTCATTCAACTGAAAAGTGTCCTTCCTCTAACCCACCCACGGCTAGTAGTGGTCCCTCACGCCCGACGCCTACCAAACAGTCAACTCCTACTATAACTGGCCCACCAGAGTTGGGTTCTATGTCTAGCACTCCGACTGCATCCATTCCCAATATTCAAGAACTCTCTGATCACTTCAACAATCTATCCATATCCATATCCATATCAATTAATTGAGGTATTCACAATATAATTTATAATTTATATTATACGTGCGTAGTAATTAGAGTTTAAAAACTTTTCAAAATTTTTATTACAGAACTTCTCTTCCCATGTAACTTATGTGGATACAGGGCACGTAAATTTGAAATATACGTGCATTTATTAATACAGGTCACATAAACAAAATATTTAAGAGGTTTTTGAACATTTTTGTGTTTGTTGACATCGCATGTACACACGCATTACGGTCCCTAGAAAGTTTCAAATCCAAGTCCCACTATTTATAGGTAATAACTCAAATAATCTTTCACAAAATATGATAAATTCACGGCTTTATCTTTAAATTATTTTTCCTCAGTTACACAATATACGAGGGTAAGATTATGAATTTACCTCATTTTGTTAAAGATTACTTAAAGGATTACCTACAAATAGTATTTTCCTTTAAATCTGACCAAGATTGACTAAAATAAAGAGAAAATGTTATTTGTACATGATTATTCAGGCAATCGTTTATAAAATGAGGGTAAATTCACAATCTTAACCCGTATGGTCAATCTTTAGAATCTGCGTTGATCGTGTCTGGGCTGAACTGAATTGATTGGATTTTGTACCAAGGACTAAAATTTTTCAGCTTATTCATTTTAGTCCCCAGCTTTTGAGTTTGTTTGAATGGGTCCCTAAAGTTTCTGGTTCAAATTCTCCCACTTTCAAAATCCTTGGACTGTAAAAAACAAAGCTGGACTCTGCATTTTGCCCCCCTTTTTCTTCAAGCAGCTCCTTACTAGACCGACCATGAAATCATCGTAAATTGAAGTAAATTAAATTTTAGTGGCTGTTTGAAGCTATTGATTCAAATTGAATTATAATCAGAAATTATAATGAAGTGAAATAAGTGATGTAGATTTAACAAAAGTTTGAAATTTATTGTTATAAATTATTAGTTGTCAAATCAGTGGTTAAATCAGTGATAAGTGGAATTATAATGTGTTTTGATAAAGAGATTCAAACACCTCCTTAGTCTTCTCGACACTGAATTTTGCAAAATAATGTCTATGCACTACAATTTGCTCTGGTCAGAGCATCTTTTCACCCACCCCTACAATTTTATAACATATTATAAAATTAAGATTATGTATACAACTTGATTTAAAAAAAGGTACATAACCTATCTTGGCTTCCGATCTCTTCAACGCTCATTAAATTAGGAAAAAGTTTCGCAACATGGTGCCACCTTCAACGACCAACATTTTAGATTTTCAAGACCAAAAATATATAATTAGTAAATTCTTTAGCGCGTACCATGTTGGCATGTTCTCACTGTATGACCATCTCACTCAATTTTAACTTGTCGACACCATAAAAATTCCCTGTGTATGTGACGTTTTCTTCTTCATTAATTTACTTGTGAATCCATGGACTCACGTATGAGATCGTGTGTCTATGAATAAAATTAGCGGTGGAGATGACGCCACATACACTAAGTCATGTCCGGATCAAAATTGTTTTCTTTCTCATCTTTTGAATAGTCTTCTTCCTTGTTCAGCTCACATTTACCTTTTCTTCTAGCATTTCCCTTGCAATTCCTGTATCCTTTCCCAACATGGGCAATACTTTGAGTACTGTTTTGGGCCATTCAATAGGCTATGTAATGGCCCTTCTTATACTTAACCAGATATCTTTTTCTCCACAAATGATGCTCAGTATGATTGTGGCTGAGTATGCATCAAGATTTTCCTCCCAGCATCTGGAGTTGCCAACACTAGATCTAACCAGATTCTACAAAGATACTGATAAAATGAAGGTATTCCAAGAATTAGTGGCATTTGGACAAAAGCTTGAGATATTCTTCAGAGTCTCAAACCAGCAAATCATGTCAAATGTTACTATTACTTTTAATTCAAATCAAGTTGTTGCGGCATTTATCAATTTTCTCCTCCTAATGACAGAAGCCTTCCTATTTTTCGAGAATTTCTCCATTGCAATCCCAAACTATCGGATACGAAACCTCCAGACGGAGTTGGGATTTCTTATTACTTTTCTTGGTGATACAGCAATGCATTTGCAGCTGAGAAATAACATATTCAGAGATATCGAAGCTCTGATGAATGAGGTAGGAAGTTTCATTTTTTCCTTCTTTTTCACCATTGTTGAGTACACAGATCGTCAGGGAAGAAGATAACTATGTTATGGTGGATGTGGAAGCTGCAGTCAATGAGGTATTAAGCTTCTTGCGTTCTAACCTTATCGGCTGGGCCGGAGATACAGTTCTGCAAACAACTAAGGTGGAAGAAATCAAGAATACAACGTGGGATTTCAAAGCTCTGGTCGATAAGGTAACAAATTTAAAAGATTTCTTCACTTTGGCGGAGAATGATCATGTCTCAGAGAATGGAATATTGAATCTGGCTCTTTCCAATTTGTTACTAAGTTTGAGCCCTTAAAGACAAAGATCAAGGAGCACTGCATTGCAGTGTCAAAGATTCCAAGTAATATGGCTCCAAAGACTGCTGTGGTTTCTCTCTTTATTGTCTAATCCGTTCTTGATGATCTTAGGGACCTGATGAATAACAAGCCCGGCATGATTATTGGTGTGGATGATCAGATTTTAGAACTCCATAAGAAGCTTATGTTATTGGGATGCTCCATCATGGAGATAGCTGAAGAGCAGGCAGCGAAACATGAAGAACTTGTGATCCGAACCAGAGATGTAGCATACGAAGTTGAATATGTTATCAATTCATTTCCTCATGTTTGGTATATCAACCTTAGGCTCCCTCAACTGATTGAAAAGATTCAGCTTATTATGTTGGCTTCCGAAAAAATGAAAAACAAAATTGGTGCAGTTGAAAAGCCAAAAGTTGCGAAATGTCTGGATGATCAGGTATCATCACAATGTAAGGAAACTCCTATTTTGGAAGAGTATGTTGTGGGATTCAAAGAAGTGAAAACTAAAATTGTTGAACAACTTGTTCGAGGACCAGACCAGTTACAAGTTATTTCGATAGTTGGGATGCCTGGACTTGGCAAGACCACTTTAGCAAATAAAGTGTACAATGACACCTATGTTGTCTATCATTTTGACAAGCGTTCCTGGTGCGCTGTTTCTCAATCATGTAATAAGAAAAATTTGTTGGTTGAAATTTTGAGCTCAATGGGTGACAGTAAGAGAGAAACTTTCTTGAATATGGAGGAGGATGATATGGTTGAAATTCTGTACAAAAGCCTAAAGGGAAGGAGGTACCTTATAATGCTAGATGATATATGGGGTATAAATATTTGGAATGATTTGAAAATATGTTTTCCAGATGATGGAGTTGGAAGCAGAATCTTATTCACCACTTCAAATAAAGAGGTTGGTTGGGAAGCTTCGTCTCATAGCATCACCAATGAACTTCCTTTCCTAACGAATGCTGAATGTTGGGAATTGTTACATTGGAAAGTGTTTCAAAATGAAAATTGTCCCCATGAGTTGCTAGACATTGGGAAGCAAATTGCAAAAAGTTGTCAAAGCCTACCACTTTCAGTGGTGGCCATAGCTGGGTTTCTTGCAAATATGGAGAAGAAAGAACACTTGTGGAAACAAGTTGCTACAGATAAGTTCACATATGTCAGAAAACCTGGACAACTGCATTCAAATATTGGAACTTAGCTACAAATTTTTACCAATGCATTTAAAACCATGTTTTCTTTACTTTGGAGCATTTCAAGAAGACGTACGGAAGTCGACCAATCTACGGATTGCGGAGGGATTTATAAAGAAGGAAGAACATAAGAGCTTAAACGATGTCGCTGTACAATATCTAATGAAACTAATTGACAGGAGCTTAGTACTTGTTTCCAGGCGAGGATCTGATGGGGGAGTTAAAACATGTAGGATTCATGATCTATTGCTCGATATGTCCTTGAGAATTGCTCAAAAGGATAACTTTTTGAAGCTGATCAAATTGTAAGTTCTTGTTTCTGTAGTTGTTTTCCTTCATTTTTCATCCATTTCTTGTTTAACGCTGCTAATATTGGTTACAATATTTGATGATCACGTCAATGATGTGATTGTATTGTTACTAGAGATGATGTTGATCCAAAGGGGTTCTTCATTCAGCAGCACGGTTGTCTGAGCATCAACTATGAGGATTCTATGGCTTACATGCCACCTTTTGGCCTACACGTGCGCTCTCTTCTGTGTGCTAATCATATGTTTCGCATGTTATTCTCATCCAGCAGCAAAATTCTTAGGGTCTTGGATATTCAGGAAAGTGAGCTATCTTTTGTAATTGGCGTCAAGAATTTGGTTAACTTGAGGTACATGAGAATTTCACATCCACTTCCACCAATGGAAAGCTTCCACAAACTAGAATTTCTTGTGTGTGCAATTCAGATGTTGTGGAAATACCAGAGTCCCTTCTTAATATGATGAGTTTGAGACACATGCATTTCATTGGAGGTGCATACTTCAGTGCATCCTTCCGAGAGCAAGTAATTAAGAATGTGAGCTTTCAAATAAGCAATAGCATAGAAAGTATTTCTGTGCTTTTGATTACTGATGAAACAGATGAGAAAATTTTGAGATGTTCACCCAATCTTCGCAGACTGAAAGGAAGGCTTGGATCTTCACTCCATTATTCTTTTGACTCCTTTAATCAGCTTGAATCACTGAAGCTATCAACTGATTCGTCTTCCACTTTGATTAGTATGCCTTCAAATCTCAAAAAATTGACTCGAGTTCAGGTTCATGTGTCTCCAGAACAAATGGAGATGATTGGAGGATTACATTGCCTTGAGGTTCTAAAATTGGAGAAGGTTGCCTTCGAGGGAGCACAATGGGAAATAAGAGAAGGTGAATTCCCAGAACTTAAATTCTTGAAACTAGACAACGTGCAACTTGCAGAATGGAATGCCTCGAGCGATTATTTCCCAAGACTTCAACAATTAGTGTTAAGATCTTGCAACAATCTGACAATGATCTCTTCCAGTTTAGGTGATATTGCAACATTACTGATGATTGAGGAACATGATTGCACAACAGCTGTCCAAAAATGTGCTAAGAAAATTCAGAAAGAACAGGTGCACATGGGAAATGAAGTACCTAAAGTAATAATATCCAGCCAGCAAATTGATAGTGATAGTGAAGAAGAAAGTGACTAGTAAACAGAGCATCATTTTTTTTTTTAGAGTAGTGCTATTTAGTATCACTGGTGCTTGACACCATATCAATGTGGCATTGAATGATAAGTCAAATCAAGTGGGTCCTTTATTCATGCATTTAATTTCACTTAACATTCAATGCCACATTAGTTGCCACATAGACTGGTGTCAAGCACCACTAGTGCTCCATAGCATTATTCTTTTTTTTATGGTATACAAATATTCTCTAAGAATTCCCCCTTTTTGCTTATTGGATTGGATGTTGAAATATTCTATAGTTGCAGGGGAATGCCTTTGGCAGCTTTAAGAGACATTTTGGATGGTAAATAAGAGAGAATTTCTTTACATATCAATGGTAAGTTAATTAAAAATATTACTGCTTGACAGAATTTGATGAATTGTATGCATTGATTTCTATTTTCTAACGCTATCTTTAAACTTAATGTTTATCATAGGAAAGCTCACACTTCTGTTCTGATTCATCTCTCACTTACCTCTGTAATTGTCCAAAAAATGTTTAAGCACTTTTGCTCGGTCGCCGCTAACATGCTGTTGTCGTGGTGTTTGGAAACCAGTATCAGCCATTAGTTATTTTTTTCCAGAATCTGTATTGGAGTGGAGGTTGAATAACGCATTGATTCTTTAGTGGTAAAATGTTTTATTTGAATGCAGTAATTTTCTGTTTTGATGCTTGAGGATCAAAGAATGAAATTTCTTTGTTGCTTTTGTCATTCAGGTGTTCTCTGTTCTTGATTTGGGTGTTAATAGATTATAAATTAGAGATCAGTGCAATTCAAATTCTGTCAAGCCATAATATGTGTGTGTGTGTGTGTGTGTGTGTGAAGTTCAGGAAAATATCCAATACTCCAAAAGTACCCTAACAGAGTACTTCAAACCAGTTAACAACTTCTCAAAAATAAGACGCAAGAACCTATGTCTAAGTTTTTGATTGACCCGAAGTACCCTAGATTTTTCCGTGAAGTATATATATTGTACACATTCAATCCCAAAATTGAAACACATATATATACAATGTACACAACCGTGGTTAGATGTGATGATGGCGTGGTTTATGGTGGCGTGCGGTGTGGACACCGTCGAGTTCTTGATCCGGTTGACGCTGATGCTATGGCTGTTAGTGAAGGGCTGAATTTTGCTGCTGCTCAACAGTTCATGTTGAAGAAGATCGAGTGTGATCCTTCAGCAGCAAATGCTCCACTTATCAATGGTCTGCTAATTTGTTTGATGCTAATTGGTTCTTATTCCATTTCACCATGAGGACTCTACTACCAGATATTTATTTAGTTCCGTTCTGCGATATATTTATTTATTTTATTTTATTTTTTTATTTGCTACTTGTGCGTCAGTATTTTAACAAAGAAACAAATGAGTAAAATTATTTGTTAAAAAATGCAAATTTTTCTAAATATATATTAATAAAAATACCTTATTTTTAATGCAATTACAATGTGCTCTTCCGATCTCCATTGTACAAAGCTAACTTTTGAAAAAATTTTGCAGAACAAAAGAGGAAAAATAATTTAATTTTTAAATAAAAGAGTTGGAAAATTCTTTTATTAAACCACCCAAACCAAATCGGGTTCAACCCCAGTTTCAGCTGCATAAACCGTCACAGAACACTCAGTCGAGACACAGTAAACTACAGAATTTTCCATGGGCCTCAGTCACAGTAACAGAACTAAATCAGGTTAATGCCAGTTAATTCAGACCAACCAAATGATTCAAATTATTGGCAATAGCCAAAATAAGAAATTGAACTTTAGAACTGGATTTGGTCTTAGGTACTTATATTTCTGTAGTTCATTGATCTACGGTCAAAACATATATGCCTATTAAATCTCACTCGTCTGTGTTTCCAGAAATCAAACTTTAGTTCCAAGAACATCAAAAAAGCAACCATGAGAAGGTAATTCGTCCAACAAAACCTTGCCCCATTAAATGTGAGGAAAATTAAACATAAATGCCGGAAGAAAGTAGCAAGAACAAGGATCCAAATCCCTGCCAAAAGAAATCAAATTTTGCTGTCATCAAGATGTCAATGGCAAGGGATAAATTATGAGTACAAACATGCTAGATACCACGACATACCAAAAAGACAGATGCCACTGCTCCGGTAACCAGCTCCTTTGCAAGGCTACGGTTCTTCATGGAGGATGTAGCTTCATAACTGCATAGTCACACAGCAAAAATGATCAACTTAGTATTTACCCCACTTGACTTTAGCATTTACCCACCCCAAAAAAAAAAAAAAAAATTCCTTCTCTCTTATTTTTTCTCTTCAGTTGCAGCGTTTGCAGTGTTCATAATGATACCCTTACCAACCGGAAGTCATTTTTATGATTTTATCCTTTTAAAAGCAGTTTACATCAAATCTTGATTTATCACAGGTTTCCACCATTCACTCTCTAGAAACTGAATCATTGGTGAAAAGTAGACATAACAGGACAAACTCTATACTACAAGTCAAACCCAATGGAGTGAAGATCTATTGATAGGTTTTGAGAATGTAAATAAACCATCTCTATCCCCCAAAGATAGACTACTATTCCTTTTTAGCTATTCCAAATTATAGTCTACTTTCCTTACAAAAATGTAGTTAATTTATTAGTTTTCTTATATGCTTCTATATAATGTGCATTGTTATGAACAATTTAGAACTATTAAAGTGGAACAAAAAAAAATGAAATGGTACATTAAGAAAATTGTTCTTAAATTTTACTTCTCTAACAAAAATTTAACTTAACTTTCTTAAACATTGTGAAAATAGGAACAAAACTATCTCATGGGCAGAGGGAGTACATATTTGATGAATTTTTTAAATCTATTTAATAGTAGACTTACATCGGTAATCGTGAGGAAACAAAAGGACCTTAAGAGTTCTTTTTGCTCAATTTGTTTACCATTATTGATATTTTCTCAGTACAACTAATCAGAGAGATTACATCGAAGAAAATGTTAACCAACAGAAGATGTCTTGTAGTTGGTTTTGCTGAAATTGAAGAAGTTGCAAGAGTGACAAAGGATGACTAAGATGAGGAAGATACTTGAGTGGATGGAAAAATAGGGTCCCAGGTGTTGGCGGGGATAAGGAAGAATAAGAGAAAAAGGAAGCAGTTGGGACCTGAAAGTGTTTGTGGAATGAATGATCCCTTTTGAAAGACTATACTTTTGGCGCCATACATAAGGTGGCCAAAATTAAACACTGCGGCAGAAGGAAGAGGGAAGAACGAAGCAGTTAGGCCAAGGCTGTTTTTGAAATAATGTACTCTCAGTCCAGAGTAAGAAATATGAGTACGACAACCAAAATTCATTACTTAAGAAATAAAGAGGCTACGCAAGTAATTTCCTCTCATTTTATCCTTTGCCCATGCTTTGGAAAAAAAAAATAATAATAATAACAATAATAATAAGAGGCTATGCAGTACTAATGCAACTTAGTGAACATATTATCCAAAGAAAAGGAATTCCATTATCAGGGTTTTATTGTGATTGTTTTATTTTTGTCTGGATAGGATTTTGATTCATTTTCATGGTTAGGATCCTTTATTCCCTAATTAATTTAGGTTTTAAGTCCTCTCTTTAACCCTTACACAAAACTAGTGTTGGATGTACAAATTTATATTTGGGTGTTTATCCCTTGAATTTGCAATCAGAATAGTGGGGAAAAGGAAGGAACATATATTATGGGGGTCGGTTCTATGACTTTAGGACTAAATAAATTCTAATCAACTAAGAAGTTGGTCAAAAATCAAACTTCAACCCAAGCTACGTATTTATAATCATAAGATTGTGTAATGTATTGGTATCAAGAAAAATGCTGGTGTATAAAATCTCGGGATAATCCAAACGTAATCTTGCCTTGTTTGTGATGGCCCTTTTCTATCACCATACAAACTACTAGCGGTCTGGTTGTTCAAATCACAAACCATGCCTTGTATATTGGCTGAAGTCTTGAGATCTAACAATAACCATTTCTCTTAAGATGAATTACTTTATTACCTTTTGAATCATAAACCAGTGTCCACTTTCTCCAAGTAAAAACTACTTTCATTTTCTCCGACCAGTCCTGCTAAAAAACTCCACTTCTTTATGGCATATCTGAAATTCAAAGCAACTGGCCTCTCATTTTACTTCATTCACTCGTATCACATTGATGCTCAACTCCTAATTAATTAAATAATTAACCATACCAACTCGAACAAAAAAGAATCAATATGAGAATATCCAATCCTTTTGATATCACCTTCAACACAATCTCAACATCGCCACCAAAAGAGCATCCCAAGAAGAAGCCCACCATCACCGCACCATTAGCGAACACCAGAATAAACACAATATCGACGACTATGATGCTTCCTTATCAAAATTTAAGTAAGCCACCGGATTTCATACTCAGTTTCACTTTTGCGGCAATTTAAAAAAAATAAATAAATAAATGAAAAGGAAAATGAAAATAAAAAATTAAGAATAAATGACTACGTGCATAGGTCACTATACCATATCTCGCAATTTAGCAAAATACTCGATTTCGTATTATAAATTTGCATATAAAATATGTAGACTAGTATCTCTTGGTGTGTCATTTATAAATAGAGAAGTCAGAAGAACAAGATTTATTAATACCATTAGTTATTTTCAACGGAAGAAAGCAAACATCAACTCAATCAACTCGAGGTATTTTATAGTTCTATAGAATATGTAGCTTTCATCACTGATCTCATTTAACTGCTTCAATCATTTCTCATTTACTTTCTTGCTGCAGATTGGGTTACGCATAGATGCAAAAAGAAATCTTAATCACAAAACTTACTGATCTATTTTTTCAAGAAAATAATATTTATCTTTCGTTTATTCCAAAGTACGTTTCTAGTTTCACGGAAGCACAGAAGTCACGAAATATGACAGAGTGAACAGCGCTAATCAGTAAATTGCAGTTTGAGAGACAATCATCTATTTACATTTTGTATGTGATCTGCTCCAGAAAGGCACGGAATATCAAAAATTGGACATAACGCTCACATTATAATCAAAATGGTCAAGGAAAACACAATCATAATGGATGTACTCTGTAGTTTATGGAGAATAATTAGAATAAAATTCAAATAACTGGACATAAAAGATAGACAACGAATAAAATAAAATAAATTAAATGGAGAGTCCCCTGAAGCCACTGGACACTATGAAGGCAGTAGTGCTATAGCCCACAATATCCATCTTACATGAAAATATTTTTCAGCCATGACTCTAAGTGGAAGTGAATCTAACTACATCAGAATACTCTTTTATATCTTTGACTGAAAAAGTGATTTTATTTGATGAGTTTGCATGTACATCTTTCCACTCATCACATTCATACCTATGGTGAAAATAATTTTTTCCTTAACTAACTTGTATAAAATGGTAATACCATATCCTTGCCACTGTAAACGTTTTAAATTTTAATACCATTTAACGCACAACCATGTCTAAGCCAATGCACACTATGGTTAAAAAACCAAATCTTCTCAAACAAACTCAGCAAAACGACATAATTCACAATTAATTCTCTGAAATCAAGAAAATTCAACCTAACACACACTACAAAAAGAAATTTTAACCCAGAAACAGCAAATAAATTCCATAATCAAAATACACTCGAATTCAAGTAATTCTTAATGCAGTCCCCAAAGGGGGGAATCAACTGAAATGAACAAAAGATTATTTCTTACATGAAGAAAGATGCTGTCACCACAAGCCCAATTGAGAGCATAACAACAGCAAGCGTCGGGTACCATGCGTCTGGGACTGGGCTGGAGATCGATTTCGCCTAATATTTATCATTTCAGAAAAAATTCTAATTCAGAATAATAGGGGGGAAAATCAGAATTAAAAAGTTGCAACAAAATCCCCGGTACCATTTCAGGTGGATTAGTGAGTGCGAGTAGATCTTGTTTGGCTTCTGGCTTCTGCACTCCTTTCACTGCAAAAAGTTGTTCGACCATTCATATCGGAAGAACGTGGGCTCCGTGGAATATGAGTGGAATAGATCGGGTCGGACCTTGGTAGGCGAGGTGGAATTCGGCCCAAATGGCCGGTCGCCAATTTACAATGTGTTTGGTAACTATGTATATGTAAATTATAAATTGGTATATTATCTAGTACATTACATCATTTTATTAAATACTTTCTGTAAAAAATAAATATTTTTGTTTAACTTTTACTTTTTAATTTTTAAAAAAACGTGAAACCAATGAAATAATGTCGTGTAGTAAATTATAATCTAAAAAAATAATCTCACGAGTTGCCAAACACTTTGTTAGTGTCTTTCTTAACCTTTGACTTAACAGAGTTTGTTCTTTGTAGTTAGAATTTGATTTTTTCTATAAAAAGATATTATTATTTGAAATGTAGGTGAAAAAGTGTAAGGAGATTATAGAAAATTGTGAAAAATAAAAATATATAGTTGATGTGATTTTAAATTGTTAAGTTTTTTTTTATATAGTGAAAAAATAAGTTGTTGAGAACAAGGCGAAAATTTGAAAAAGACAAACCCTTTTCTTTGTCTTGTCGGATTTTGTTAACTTGAAATTGTTGTAAATTAGTATACGCTAGACAGTGGGTTTGATTATAAGGATAGACGGGAAGAAAAGGAGAAGTTGAGGAAGAAGATAACTTTGAAAATGAAAGGAATGAAGAAGGAGGAGAGCAAGGTGAGACACATACGACAGATAATACTATGATCCCTTTTAACTCGTAAGGGAGAAAAATCTCTCTTACAGCCTGTAGTAAGAATACAATATGAGGCATTTTCTTTTCCTACCCGGTGTGAGTACTTGTCAATTCCATGTATGGTAAAATCAAATCATGTGGAATTTAATAAATTATTAGTTCCCATCTAATCATTCTCCCCTATCAGTCCAGCATGAGCCTAGGGATGGCAACGGTTCGGGTTTCGCTTTCCCCATCCCCGCCCCAATTTTTTTACCCTATCACGATCCCCGATTCAATCGGGGCAGGGTCGGGATAGGAAAATCCCCGATAATCGCCCTGAATTTTTTTTTAAACTGTAAAATACTAAAAGACACACATTCAAAAACCTAATATAGCAAGATAGCTGAGGCAACCACAGTTCACCAACAAAAGCTTATACATATTTGACTTGATAGTTAATTCCCAAAAAAAAGGGCATTCAAGAAAACCAGAGCATTCAGCAATTTAAGTTTTTGCAAGTGAAAATCTCAACCAAGGAAAAAGCACTGGATAACTTATAATCATAGATCCCTTGCAAAATAGGTAAATCACCAAAACAAAGTAATAAATCGCAGCAGCAAGAGCCTAGCTTTCCAACACCAAACTTCCGTCAAGCTCATACAGTGTCCCTACACAATGAACTACTAAATACTAATCCTAACGGTAACAAACATTAAAATCCAAAATAAATAAAATCAATTCAAGATAAGTTAGGCAAAAGAAGTATCAAATCAAGCTGTTAAGCTAATGGTGGCTATAACCAGACCCAATCCCAGAAGCACTTGAGAAGAAAGCTCCAATTTTTCTCTCAAGGTATCTGTTGTCTATCATCAAAGTATTTCCCCGCAATGCACAGTGAACTATATCTCCAATAAACCACTCAAACCGTATAAAGTAAGACTTGGAAAGAGGTTTGTCGCCGCTGGCGAGAAGAAGTGGTGGTTGGAGTTCTGATCGACTGAAGAGACCGTCGGGGGGGTGCCACCTCTGTGACTTGGGAGGGAGTGGAGAGAAAATGAGAATATGAGATTAGGGTTTTTGTGTGTGCCTGATTTCTCTTGACTAAATATCGAGATCTGATATTCATTCCTTCCTTTTTTTTTATTCAACTTTGTTTTAACTTATTAGAATTCACAATAAGACACAAGTCAAGTGGCAGCATAGGTGGTAAAAGATTGGGGTCAAATTGACAGAGGTTGATGGTTCTAATCAACTTTTACACTAATAATTTTTTTTAATTAACTTGAAAGGTTCAGGTTTTCAGGGAAGGTCAGGTCGGGGCACCCCAAACCCGTCCCCACCCCATTTCAGGTTCGGGGCACAAGTCGCCACCCCATTCGGGATGGGTTCCGTCGGGTTCGGGTTTTTGGGGTATTTTTGCCATCTCTACATGAGCCAGATGGATCAATTTGTTTGTTTTGTGTGTCGCCCCTGATGTATAGAATTGAGATGGTTAATTGGCATTCTCTACCTCAACCTTATGTTTCTGTGTTTTTTGTCCCGGTCCTTCAAAACTAACATTTTGCTCTCAATTCCCTTTTTCTTTTTCTTTTTTTTTTTGGGTGCTATTTACCATTTTTAACTAAAAAATTACCTTCTCTCCAAGGGCCAACTCAATATACTAAAAGGTTTGCTTCTAGACATGCAAATATAGCTGCACATGAGGTGGCTAAGAGAGCTAGAATCAGCCCCAATCTATGTATCATGCATTCTACTCCTGAATGGCTTCATAGCCAACTTGCTATTGATGTATTGGACAATACCTTGATTAATGAAAGTTAAACTTTCCAGTTAAAAAAAAAAAACTAAAAAATTACCTATAATATCCTCTAATTGTTAACTAAAAATTTATTTGCTGCACAATATTTTTATTGCACTAGAGGGGCTTCATCTTATTTTATTATTATGTCTGAATCCTATAGTTTTATTCACATTTTTATTATTATCAGGTTTTCAATAATTAACATACTTAGTTTATAAATAATTATTTATATTTAAATATTATATTAATATGCTTTAGAACAAATTTTACCATTCTTTTTAACTGTTGCTTACTTATTTTAACTTGACAAAAATGTAAAAGCCATTTAACAACCATATAAACTATAGATAGAAAAATAAAGAAAAAGAAATATAATCAGAAAAGTTTAGGATTTAATTAAAACAATAATTAAACTTTGAGGATCTTCGACATAATTATAATTTGGTGCACAAAACAAAAATTCTGGTGCGAATCTGATTACCATATCTAAAACGTCAAAAAAAATAAAAATCAAAGAAAAAAATCAGTATTGATGAAAATTTTTATATCTATACAGGTGCTATTATGGCACTCATATGTCCCACGTGACTGTATGTATTGAGATGATGTCTATACATACAAGCACGTAAGATATATGGTGCTATAATGGCAACCATATGAGGTTAATTTCTATTGAGTTGGATTATGTTTCGTGTATGGAGCCTGATTGCTAATAAAAAACAGTCACATCACATTTGCATGAGGTCAACGTGGGGTGGACACAAGATGGGGTGAATTTATGGCATTGTCCTATTTCAAATACCAAAGCCCCTTTCAACAAGATAAAATTAACATACAAGCAGTTTGAGAGCCTGATTCAAGCACGATGTTAAAAAATAATGCTTCTGAATACATTGCCTGACACGAAACAAAATTATTTGAAACTTAGCCTTTACAATAGTAATCTGATCTAGCTAGTTTGGTACAAAATGCAAAGAGTGGTGCCATTTATTACCACTGGTGATGAATACTATTATGATTCAAATTCAAACAACGCGTGCCCTTTATAATCCTTCACCATGTTCCCTCCTACCGCTTTATAAAAAATCTTTTACACTACCGTTTGTGGTAAAGTTTTATATGTAGCAAAACATGCCTCTTGCAAACAACAACCAGCTTAAATTTTCTAATCCCTCCGTCCCATAAAAATGATCCAAATTTCCTTTTTTCTTTGTCTCAAATTATTGTCCACTTTTATTAGTTAATTTTTTAATTTTCTTATGTGACCCTATTTAGTATGCATTGGTATTAACAAATAAGAACTAATAAAACCAAATTACTCCCTTCATCTCAATTATTATATAGTTCACTTTGCTAGTTTACATGGATTAAAAATTATGCTGGAGATATATATTTTGCAATTGGAGTTCCTAATTAACTATTATTTAATAAATAGAATTTAAAATTAAAAGTTTTAACTAAGTATTAAATGATGATAAATTAGTAAAATAATGCAATTTTAGACTTTTTAATAAAGAAATAGGACTATATAATTGAGATACCCCAAAAAGGCAAACATAGACTATATAATTGGGACGAATGAAGTAAAAAAAAAGGCATATTAAGAAAAATATTCATAAATTTCATTTTTTCAAGAACATTAAATGGATTTTTTTAAAACTATGTGAAAAATGATATGAAACCATTTTTATAGGACATGTGGTGTATATTGATTCACCACCTCCTTACGGATTTGCTGCAATAAGTTCAATAAGCCTTCCATAGACTTGATAACTCTACCAGAATTCATCATTTTAAATATCCTCATGTCTGCCTGGAAATATCTAACAGATGTCTAGCACCTTTATAATACTAGGCAGATGATGTTGCATAATATCAGCAACTAATGCGACCACATCATCAACCCGCTACAAGAAATTTATATTAATCATACAAAATTTCCGCATACGAAATGAAACTTGTAGGCCAAGTTTGCTTTTCTCTACAAAGAAAATATTTTGTAGGGATTGTACTATACCTACAAAACTATTTCCGCCTACAAATTGATATTTGTAGGGAGAGTTATATTTTCCCGACAAAATCACGTTTCGTGTTGGTTTTATTTTACCTGCAAAATTATTTTCACATACAAAATGAAAATGGTAGGCACAACCATCTTTTCCATAAAAGAAAACTATTTTGTAGGGATATACTTTTCCTATAAATTTAGTTACGGCAACAAAATATGATGTGTAGGCAAAATTCTTTTTATCTACAAAAAAGATATTTTGGAAGGCTATAATTAACTCAAAATTTCGAAGAGTAATAATAGATTTATTTATACGTATAAAATAAGCACAATAGTCCCCCTCCCCAATATGTACTTAACCTTTTTTATTTTATGTAATGTAATAATCACTACTATATAAAAGGTGGAATCCTTATAAAATATTCGAATTCCACCTTTACCCCTACATTTTTTCCTTAATTCTTATGTTGTCCATTATTTTTATTTCACCCACATTAATTCACTACATTATCACATTTAACATTATCATTAAAGTCATCCAATCAATAATATTATTTTCTTCCTAATGTTTATTATACAATTTAATTTAGTATCACTACAATCATCCAATCAAACTAATATTCTCCGAATTTCAAATTTCAAACTCAAATTCATTCAAACTAATATTTTATATGTTGCACATGCTACAATTTACATTAATACTCAAACATATAATTTTGGTTAAAATTTTTTAATCTAAGTGAAAAATGAACCATAAATAATTTATTTTTGTATTTTTTTAATCTTTAAAACTTAAAAAAAAAAAAGAATTACACGTGACTAATTTATTTTTGTATTTTTTTAATCATTAAAACTTTAAGAAAAAAATATGCATTACATGTATTATTATTTGCAATCAATCATTATATGTGTATCTGATTTCATTCAAATTTCATAACCAAAGACAAATGAATATTATAAAACAATGATTATATTGAATTTAATTTAATACTATTAAAACGTTCATAATTTACATGTAGTTACATTACAATTAATCATTTTAATTTGATGTAAATGTCCACCATATCAACCTTCACGTATCATCTTTTCATGCATACTTCATGTAATTTTTATCACTTCATGCAACTATATGATTTAAGTATACCTTTTCGACTTAAGATTCATAATAACGAAGATTGCATAGTGAAATGGAAAGATATATACTTTTATATTTGAATATTCATTTATGTTTTAATATGTAAAATTCATGAATAAAGTTGGTACAATATTAATTTATTTTCTATATTTTTTAATATTGATTTATGTTTGTATTTTTTAATATTGATATATTTTTTTTAAACTTTTACGTATAGTTTGGAAATTAAAATTTTTATTAAAAATGATTTTAAACCTAGCTAACTAATAAATTACCTATTAGAATATTACAAGTTGCTTTATTTTACAAATCTGTTTAATATGTTTTACATGCTACTATTTAGATTAATGCTCTCTTCATTTCTTTTATTTATTTATTTTTTTTGTTCTTTTTTGACTTTCACATAATTTGGAAATTTAATTTAAATTTTTTATTAAAAATGATTTTAAACCTAGGTAACTAATAGGTTAGCTATTGAAATTTTACAAGTTGCGTAATTTTACAAATCTATTTAATACGTTTCACATGCTACAATTTAGATTAATGCTCAAATATATAATTTTGATAAAAAAATTTCTTAATTTATGTGAAAAATGAACTAGAACTAATTTATTTTTGTATTTTTTTAATCATTAAAACATTTAAAAAATAATCATTACATGTATTATTATTTTTTTTTGCAATCAATCATTATATGTTATAATTGATTCCATTCAAATTCCATAACCAAGAAAAATGAATGTTATAAAACAATTATTATATTTAATTTAATTTAATTTAATAATATTAAATACCCACCATATCAACCTTCACCTCTCATATACTTCACCTACTATAAATTGATGATCAAAATTCAAATAAATCCAAGAATATTGAAACACAAATCCAACTTATATTTTTCCTTTAATTCAATCCAATCTTAAGTTCAATCCATTCTATAGAAAAATGGCTTTGTCTGCATCAACAAAAAAAGAAGAGTATTGTATGTTAATAAAAGAATTGAGTGCATTTGATCAAAAATGGAGTATCAAAGTTTCCGTCCTTCGTAAAAGTTGCACTGAAAACTATAAGAATGCAAACAGTCTCATTCAAGTTCAAAAATTGATTTTAATAGATGAAGATGTAATATTTTTAATTGTTTATATTTTGAATAATTATACTATTATCTTAGCAATTCTTTTTTCATACTAATTCATTTCTTTTTATGCCTTTGTAGGCTAATAAAATACAAGTCACATTATTTAGTGAGACAATCGAAATATTCAGTGATATAATTTGGAAAGGGAATACTTACAAAATTCACTCAACATGAGGGCTCAAAATGATATTCAAATTACAGACCTTTTAATTCAAATTGGTAATGGAACGAAGCCAACAATAAAGGATGATTTCTTTTCTTTACCGATAGAGACAATAATAGTAGGTGATGATGCAAAATCTCAAGAGTTAAAACTCATCAATTCGATTTTCCCAGATTTAGCAAAAAATGCATCTTCGTCTGAATATATGATATGTGTGAGATTCTTTCAACGTAGAATGAATATGATAAGTTAATTCAATTATTTCCAGGAGAAAGTAAATAGTTTGTCAGTTTCAATGAAGCAATTGATGATACAAACAACTATTAGTAAAGAAGAATTTCTAAATACGTTGTTGTCAATTGCTTTACCACAACACAAACTGGTGTTGAAAAATAATTGTCCAATTATACTCTTAAGAAACCTGGACTAGCCAATGGACTTTGCAATATTGGAAAAAGAATGGTAGGTTGTGATTTTGGAACAAATATCCTTCATATAGAAATAACCTTTGGACGACATGCTGGGAAACAAATTTTTCTCCCGCGAATCCCACTAAGTCTTGCAAACAATGAAGGCTACACATTCAAGTTTAAGAGAAAACAATTTCTGATATGACTTTACTTTGCAATGACTATCAACACGGTATAAGGACAAATTATACCTCATGTTGGAATATATCTTCCAGAGCATGTCTTTTCACATGGACAACTATATGTTGCACTTTCACGTGGAGTTTCAATGCAAACAACAAAAGTGTTGGTCAAATCAGACAATAAAAGTAAAAAAAAGTACAATGTTGACAAAAAAAACTTAGGTATAGAGAAGTGCTTTCATAATAAAATTTTCTCACGATGAAATATATTTATTGTAATATACAACGTGTAATGTAAGTTCTAATGACTAGTGTAATAACAATGTAACGGTCGTGCAAATTCAGCACCCTACAAATCACATAAGTGGCTAATATTATGCCACATCACCGTCTGGTCCCATTATGATAATATACATATAGTGTTATATCATTTCTACATGTCCGTCTTTATTTTCTTTCAAGCCACAAAAAAAAAAATCCTATTGAAGGAAGATAGAGACTGAGTACATTTCTATTCGGTCCGGCTATGAAAACCAGTCCTGGTTCCTTACAGAGCCCGGTCTCCATCCGACACACACCACATGATAACGTCTTATTGAAAACCGGGCTCCATAAGAAACCCCACCCTGGTTCCTTAGAAATTTCCCATTTCTATTAGGATATTTAATTAACTTGCCAATTCTGAAATATCAGTATAAGAGTCCATGTTTTGATCCATACTTACCATAAAAATAATGCCACACATAAAAAAAGTGTCGAATTGAGACCCATTGGTTTTTTCTTATATATCTGAATTTGAATTTTTTTGTAACAAAACAAGGGGAAAAAAGGAACAAAAAAAAGGGAAAAAATCTTCTACAAATAAATGGGTATAGGGCTGGGCATCCGATCCGCGAACCTGGAAAAACCGACTTGACCGACCCAATTCTGGTCGGATCGGGTTGGGTTAAGTAGTTGGACGGGTCAGCAATGGTTGGGAGGATGGTAACCCGACTCGGGTAAACCTGGGGTTTACGGGTTTTACTTTATTATTATTTTTTTTATATTTTTTCCCTTAAAATCCATCAGCCATAGCGGAGGGGCGAGTTGTAAGGAAAAGAGCAAATGGTCACTCAAAGACCTAAAATCCTACAAAATCTCCTAATTTCTCCAAATTTCCCAAATCGTAAACATTATTTCCAAATCTTCCAAATGGAATTTCAAATTTCTCACCCTCAAAACTAGATTAAGGCCTCACTCACTCAACTTTACCTCAACTCTCGCTCGTGACTCGATGAACAGAGATCCTGATTGCCCATTGGTCATTGCCGCAGCCGTTCTCCTTCTAGTCCGTCATCGCAGCTGCCTGCAGATCTTCGCTTTTCCTTTTTTTTTTTTTTAAATTTTTCAGCTTAATATTTTAAAGGATCGGTAGCATGCTAATGATATTGTGGAATTTTAGCTCATTGCTGAAGAGACTAAATTTTAACTGAAGATTTGGAGGATAGATTAATGAAAATAATGTAGTTGGTTTAGATTTGTGTTGAATCTGTTGATGAATGCACAAATGCACTGCCTTCATGTTGGAAGAAAAATGGCAATCATTAATGGGCCGATTTTCTTATTTTTTTTACATCGTGGGCCGGCTTCTTCGATTTGGGCCATTTTAGCCGGCCCAAACCGAGAACCCGAGTTGACTCAGATTGAGTTGGGTTGACTCGGCCAAACAGATCGGCTCGGTTTGCATTTAAATAACCACTAGAAGACGGGTCGGGTTCGGGTTGTGGTCAAACCCGACCAACCCGACCCGTTGCCCAGGCCTAAATGGGTACCGAATACACATGGTACCTGATGCTGTGATGATTAGGGTTGACCAAACTGATAGAGATGTCGACCAATCAAATTTATCAAGGAATGTAAATGTAACGGAGGTTTTCAAAATTTGTAGTGCTTTTGTCATATTTTTGAAGTTTAGTTTATAAATAAATATTATAACACAATAATATACATTTCACACATTTAATTTTATTAATATGTTAATCATTTGTAAAGTTATTATTTCAATATAATATATTTTGTGTACAACTTCTTCTATACATCGAGAGATATACTAGTGTAATTTTAATTTGACAAGAAAAATAAAATCTCCATGAAAGTTGAAACTAGACTGTTCACTGTCATGACCATATTGAATTAAGAAGATTGGGTTATGGGTGGGAAGTGTGTAAATAGTTTGTAATTTGTACCTTTCAGTCTTTAATGCATTTTAATTGATAGATGATGATACATTTCGTACTGAACCTCGTGTTACAACCCTCAATTTAATGCACATATAGGATATTTTTCGATCTCCAAATAGTGCCAATTTTATTGAAAAGGACAACGAAATGTTAACAATGGTTGACGATGAGTATCCTACCAACGCTCTTCCGATCTCCATCAACTTGAATTGATGATGATTGTACATCCAACTAAATGTTGAGAATGAGATAAATAAGCCCCTTTTATATATATATATATATATATATGGGTCTAGTGAGTAAGCTTATGAATACGATGCTCAATGAGCGCCACTCTAAGGATAGTGCCAAGGGCAAAACTACTATAATATTGTTGTGCTATATTTTGAACGAAAATGCATACAAAGAGTTGAAAAAAAAGTGCACAAGACATGGACCTATTTTTTAATACATCATACCACATTTACGTCAATCACAAGAGCCACATGTCTTTTTGTCACGCTCCTCTTTTTTTTTTTTTGGGCCCCAATTAGAATTATTTCATATATAATATTAAGATAGGAAAATGCTATTGGATTAAGAATTAGTTGCCGATGACTGAATTATCTGATTAACTAGATTGGGACCTACAAACGGATCATGTTGGGCCATACCTTTTCTAGCACAAAAATTTTTCAGGGATCATGTTGGACCATACCTTTCCTAGAACAAAATTTTTTCCGTCCTTTTATCCCCTGGAAATTGGTTGGACCAGGCCAACTTGGCTGAGCAGCTTTCTAACAAAATAGAAATTAGTGAAATCACCCATGTCTATAGATTTTATAGAACTTATATATATATATATATATTCATATATATATATATATATGTATAACACAAAAAAGTTTAACAAAAATCGACACATGACGTAAACCTATTTTTTAACACACCAAATCACTTTAAAATCAATAGCAATTACATGGAGTATATGTCTATTTTGTTACATTGTTAATACACTTTTATATTCAAATAGAATTATTCTTGTTATATATATAACACAAAAAGTTTAACAAAAATCGACACATGACGTAATCCTATTTTTTAACACACCAAATCACTTTAAAATCAATAGCAATTACATGAAGTACATGTCTATTTTGTTACATTGTTAATACACTTTTATATTCAAATAGAATTATTCTTGTTTAAAATGGTTTGATTTAAATTTTTGTCACATGTAATCATTTTATTGATTTGTCTCTATTGAAAAGTAAAAGTAATGTTTTAGAAAAAAGTGAACTAATAAAATGATATCTCATGATAAAAATTTAAACTAAACTAGTTTGAAATAGTTGTCGAACACTCCTTATTTCAATAAAGTTTAGTCGAAGATCCAGTCTGTATGACAAAACAATCCATAAGTTGTGGTTAGTTAAGAATCTGTAGTTACTTTTTTAACATGCGAGTCTCAGCTTAGCCTTCTACATTCATATGGGACGCAAGATGCCATACAAAGGTACTTGAAAATTTGCATCTTCATTTTTATTGTCCATGAAGTCTTGAACTGCATTTTTTACTAGGTTCCACGTTAACAAAAAGGAGAAACACATAAATAACCTAAAAAGAAAAAAGAAAAAAAAAAGAAGAAATAAATAGTATAATAATAAAAAATGTGGCACTATAATGGGGGACCAAATATAGGTTGGTAGTAATAAATTGTATTAATAAAATCTTCAAGTACAAAGAGTTGAGGTGTCAAATACCATTGAACACATGCCTCACATTAATAAAATGAGTTAATCAACCCATTAAATTAAGCAAAGTATTTTCAAAACCACTAAGAAAACGTAACACGTGGACAGATAGACCATACGAAGAACTGTGAAATTCGAAACCTCAAACTTTAGAAATGTGTATAACATCATTATTATGTCAAAGGCTTGTGAAAAGTTTTATAACAATACTTCTTAGAGGTGCTAAAAAATTAAAAAATGTACAAGAATTTCAATATTTATCTCATTTCACTCAGAGTAATGCTAATTATCTCATACAATTGGAAATGATCTAAAATCAAACGGTATATTCTTTAGAGAACTTGCTTCACAATGCCGAAAAATACCTCTCTCTCATATATTGATGTATGGCAACATATGATTCTACCCCTGTGATGAGGTTGGTTCTATAATGACTTGCCCCAATTCCATTAACAAGACTCCTAGCACCAATGTCATATATATGTCATTAATTGATAATTCACTTAAAAAAGGGTCATATCTTACAGTAATGATCTCCTACCAGATGTATAGCGTGACTATCCTGCCATACATATACACACATGACACAAGATTATTGGGACAACTGTATGTGTCCTCACATACAGGGGATCCACTGTGTGCAGATTTCCTCAATAATTTCCTGCTATGTGTGTGTATAATGGGACAATCCCACCATACATCTGGCGAGAAATCATTTTTTCCATAACTCACATTTCATTTTAAATGCACTAACTGCATGATATGTAGATGGATTTAGCACTACTAGTACTACATAACGCTATTCTCTATCTAATCTACATAATTAGTTGCAAAATTCATGTTAGATGTTAAGCCCCTCATTTTTCAGATAACCGCATATTTTGTAATATAAAGGGAATGTAAGGGAAGGAAATCGAACCCTTGATCAAAAGTTTGAGAAATAACTAATATGCTATGAGACCACATGAGCCTTGACATATGCAAGGCCCCTTTACTGAACTATTTCTATTCCAAAAATAGTAGATTTAGTGAAAATAAACAATGAAAAAATTTAATTTGACCGACCACAAAAGATCCATAATCTTTGTAAAATATAGTAATTTCGTCCATAACCTTTTTGCCAACCTTTGGAGTATTTGTTTAAAAATTCTCACGAAAATCCTTGATAAAGGGAATCCGTTCATTTTGATCGTTAAAGGAATAAAATGACATTTTTGCCCCCCTCACATTAAATAAAAAAGTAAAAACAACAAAAGCCATCAAGTTATGCACTAAATAAACGTTACTTTCTTGAGAATTCACCAGAATGGTTGGCTGCCCCGCCTTAGTCACCATAGTCAATGAAGAGTTATTCAGAAATATAGATCCACGAGAAGACTTAAATCTTTTATTGTCTTCGTCTAATTCTTGATGAGTTATTGGAATTATTACTAGGCATGAGGATATAGAAAGAATAAATAAGAATATTTTTATTATTTTTCTTTTACTTAAAAAAAACTCTTTGTTTTTTATTTTTTTATTTAATAGGGGTGAAAAGGTCATTTCATTTTGTTTAAAAGTCGAAATGGACGGATTTCTGTTTATAGGGGCCTTTAATGAGAATTTTTAAAAGTTTAGAGACTCCTTTGGAATGAAAGTTCAAGTCAAAGTTGCTATATATATATTTTATAAAAGAGAAGGTGGGAACCTTTTAGAGAAATTTTGCCTTTATATTTTGATAAATACTAGTAGTTGGCTAACATGGGCTCTCTTATTGAATTGTACTATATTTTGGTTATTAAAAGTTCTATAGGATAGACCATATTTATTGTTTCATAGGGGATGTATAATGTATCTCCTAACTTTGCTTTGTGAAAAATATCCTTGGCGTCTAGGAAAAGTAGCGTTATACTAGTAATAAATAACCACTTGCCTTAAAAGAAAGTCTCTCTTCTACCGCTACACAAAACATAAAAAGATGTCGCCTCTGTCGCCAATCTTTATTTCTTATTTCAAATCATCTCTTTCTCTTAGGATCTTACAGTGAGATTTTATCGTATTCAAACTGTATATATAATAATATAGTAATATGAATTAATTAATGTAGTAATAAAGGATGGAGAGTGAATAGCAAACATATTGAGGACAAGCGACGCAAATTTCCCCTAAAAAATTGACACTGAATAAACTTGCACACCTTTTCTCTTTCTTCTCTGGGTACGTCTGTGACTGAGAGATGGAAGAAAACAAATGTCTGTTACTTTTCACCAGTTACCACTAGTTTATCAACAATGGGGTTGTTTGTTTTCTTGTTTTTATCCTTTGATTTGATAGAAAAAAGCTTACTGGTTAATACATTAAGTTTCTTTAAATTGCTCAGTCACATGTGACTGGAAACGGTGGTTGTATGTATCATGTATTGCCCCTCCCCCTCCTGCAAACCGACAACATGCCAATCTCTCACTTCAAAAATTCCCCAACTTCTTTGTTTTTCTTGTTCTTTAATCTTAATCACAACCCAGAAATCAGTTGTGCTTGTTTTGCCTTCGCTTTTGCTTTCTCTCATAGCATCTCCGAACCCATTTTTGGGCTTTTCAAGAAACCAATGCCTGTCTTTCTTGGATATTGCTTGCCTCTTACTCTTTCTACTCGTGGGTCTTCTTTAATCTAATCTAGACCCCTACCCTCTTCCCCTCTTTTGTTATTGCTTTAAGGCACCTAGTTTTCTTTAATAATATTTAATTCAGTGTAAACAGATTGGAGTGTTTTTATTCGAAAATTTTCCTTCCAATGTTCTGATTCCGTAATCTGTGCGTCATTATTGAGACTGAGTTGGTGGGTGTTCTCTTGGATATCTATTGGTTTTTTTTTTTTTTTTTTTGTGGGATGGTTGTGGTGATGCTGCAAGTTGTTGCATTGGTGCTTCAAACCTTTTCATGTTCTTTGGTGATCCAAGGATCTGCAGGTAACCATCTCATTTCCATTTTTCTAACTGAAAAATCATTTCTGAATTTGGAACATTTGTTTTCAAATTGAAGATCTGGATTGATTAAGATTTAAGTTTTTAGCTTGCATATGTATCTAATTGGTTTAATCGGACTGGTTTTTTTGACAGTATTAGTTGTTTGAAGACAAGAATGAAGTGAAATTTCTGAATTCACATTTTGATAGGTTTTTGGTATTTGCGTGTTAAATTTAGTTAACCATGAATGAAATATTTTAAGCTGGATCTCTCAGATGTGTTTTCAATCCAATTCCTGCTTTTCTCTTGCATCCGTCACCAGTTATAATGAGTATCTTCCCAATAAGTAATTTTGGTCTGTTACCTGATTCTAGTCATTGCATTGCTGGATTCCATATGGGGAATTTTTATTCCTAAAAAATGGTTTCAGGATTTTGATCAGATCTAATCCCAGCTTGTGTACTATCTAATGCTATACCACATTCGTTCCATACTCCTGCCACCCAATATCATTAGCTTGAAGGCATTATTATCAGACCGAAACTATCTCTATTGATTACCATTTCAATGCACTTCCAGTGGTAAATTTTCTTTCTCCCCATACCAGATGTTTGCTTATATTCATCAAGCTCTGTTTATTTTTATGCAGCCTTATATATATATATATATATATATATATATATATATATATTTATACAGCATTCATCTCCTGTCTATTGAAATAATCGGTTGTTTCTTTTTATGGTGTAATGAACAGAAAGTTGATTTACTATTACAAACACAAGTTTCTGGCACTTTGTTCTTGAAAAAATTGCATCTAGTTCCTACTTGATACAATTTTAGGCAGTTGAAGTATTGCAGTATACTTGTTGCATTGCGTTATGTGAGAAGGTAGCTAATTACTTGAAGTATTTGATCTCATCCACCAGTAGCTGAACTTTGTTTGTTAGTACTAAACTATGTTATAATCGTGGTATAATTTTCTTAATACATGTCTTATTTTTTTAATCCATCAAATTCTAGAGCATAGCCTGTCGGTGTCCCTTTCTGCCTTTTCTACAATTCCTCCTGTTGGAGAAGGAACACTTGGCCCTGTGCCTAAAGGAAATATATCTAAAACTGTAGCATCTTCTCCAGCATCTCAAATGCATGGTATTACTCAGCTTTTTGAGTGTCTCCTTGTTTTTTAAACAACATGGCTTGCAATTTGTCATTTCAGGAACAGATTTGCACTCTCCCTTTGTGACGCCACCTGACAAGTCCACACAGTTACCTCAAACTAGAAAGGGGCCCATGTCTTCTCCGGCTTATAGTCCTCCTTCGGTACCCTTACCACCTCTGTCAGTGATTCAGGACTCTGTGCCAGTTATGCCACCCGTTGCTTCTCCAGGGAATTCTGAGCACATAGAACGACCTCCCTTCATGCCACAAGCTCCATGTAGGTTGTTAATTTATGAATAAGATCAGGTTTTCTCCTCACACACACACACGCGTGTATAATATGCCAAGCGGCACATTTACATGGTTCAGATTGATTTAGTTTTTCAGTATGCAGCATCCATGTCATATCCTCCTAAGAGTTCACCACCAAACAAGAAAACTACAGATCCCCGTGTGCCAGCATCCCTGCCACCAACTTCTCCTGAAGCTGAATCACCCAAGAGTAATACTCCTCTCTCACTAATTCACCCGGGTAGTTGACAGTTGAGAAATTTTTCTTATTTTCAAATTTTTTCATTATGATGAGTAATTTCTATAGTGAAACATTTCATAATACAGTAAATAAACCTGCTCCAAGGAAAGCGCCGGAGAGCTCACCTACTTCTCATACAGATTTTCCTGAAGAACCACCATCCATTCCACCCGGTGGGCATTCTCACTGCTTCTGTTACAAACATTGTTTCTCTAAATCTTCAGCTTCCTAAAATTAAAAAATTTCAAATACAATAACAGATGCGCCTGCTTCAAGGAGAATGCATCGAAGTCCTCCACCACCTTCCCGTCCTGTTTTGGGGGAAGAACCACCATCCTTTCTGCCTGGTATGTGTTCTCACTGCTGTTGTATTATTATATCATGCTTTTACCAAGTATTAGGCTAACGCTTAACTGATCATGAGCATCTTATGGTTTGATTATGCAGTACCGGTTGCATTATCACCTCTCCCTCCAAGAGTTCCAGTGAGTTCACCACCTTTAAAGCTGATAATTCCAGAAGAACCTCCGTCCAGTCCTCCAGGTGATGCTGAGATGATTTTGTGCTTGATTCTTTTTAGCATACGGACTATTTCCTTCTTTGGTGGCAATGTGTGCATATAAAGACAAGCAAACTATGGTCGCTATAGCAATCTAATTATATATTGAAATAGAAATAGCTTTTGTGAAAATGAATGGTAAAGATATATGTAGTGCATATGAGTCCAGAGATATATGGTGTTGATTAATTTGACCAAATTCTGTTTTGACACAGAACTGGTTTGCTAACAATGGCTATGTTTCATTCTTGATAAATATGGTATGAGCCACATAAAATTGTTTAATCTCCTTCATCTTTTCTATCAATCTAGCATCTACAGAGAGAATAAAAGAAGTATGATATCTTTTGAACAAGGTGTTTTGGTATATTTCTCCTGCTTCAAACTTGTTTTAGCGGGACTGGTGCAGATTGGATGGGAGCTTCTTTAGGTCCGCACATGAAAATTTTCTAATCATCTAAAATAGTTATTTCCTTTTAGTTTGTCCTTAATAATCTACCTCTACTTAGGGTTTCTCTCGTTTTCCCCCTTAAATTCTAGTGTCTTGTGGTAGTACCTTTCCAACATCCTAAGTGCTGCTTTGAGTCTTGGATTTTCTCTTTTGATGTTCCACGCTCAGTATCTAGGTAGCTGGTCTATTGATAATTGTTTGTTAGAACTTGTCTTTTTAGCATATAGGCATTTTCATATAACTTAGAATTTTTATTGCACTTTGCTAATCCTACCCATTACTTTGTCTTCAAGTCATCCCTTTATTAATTAAATCTAGCTACCAAAAACCATCGCTCTTTGTGACACCCATTTTCATTCGAGTTCCCACTTAAAATCTGATTCTTTAGTTACCCCTTTTTGCCAACCAATACAATGGTAGCTTGCTTCCACTGGTGGGGGGCTGGCAAACGGTCCAAAAGGTATATAGCCAAGGCGGAGTGAAAAAATAAATGACGAGTTCATACTCCTTGCTTATCACGGGAAAATTTAGATAGACTAGGCACGATGGTGAGGCTTGAAATGAAGGCGTTGTTCACAGGGTCCAATCTTATTTGTGCACCTCCAAAAATTCCTAAGCAACAATTTATCCTTTTCGCAATGTTAGGAACTAGAACTATTTCATCAATTATTTATACATGGACGAACCTCCTAAACATGACCAGATGAGCATCAACAATGTTTGCTGGAGTACCAAGTTAGGTAATCTAAAGTGCTACACCTCAACGAAGAAGTATGGAACACAGATTAAGATATTAAAGACTATCTTAAATGCACGTCCATATAAGGATATGTGCATTATGTTACACCACTACCTCAAATAGTCATGACCATTTTTCAATTCAGTTTTTTTTTTTTTTTTTTTTTTTTTGGGAGTCTTGTTGTATTTATTTGGATCTGTATCATTTTGCTGCGGAATTATTTCTTCAATGATTTTTTTGGATTATGAAGAAAGAAGATAAAGATATAGCTTCAGTTTTTCTAATGTGGAACAATTTCTCAAGTTTTCTGAATGTTTTCACTTAATTTTGTTGGGGGTGATGGGTGTGGGCTGTTCTGGGGGATTGAAGAAGAAACTGTGGTTACGGCAATTGCAGCAGTGGTTGCCCCATCGAGGCATGGAGAGAATTGTTTTGGGGAGGAGAGGATATGTTTTCTTTTGTTGGGTGGGGGTGGGATTTTGAATAAATAGTTAGGTCTACTTTTAACTTAGATAGTACTATATATTAATTGTCACATAAGTTTTGAACAATTATATTCATAAACTAATCATCCAAATCTTGGTCGTCAATGGTCACAAGAGCTACGAAATAGATTATTAAATCTTCATATAAACTTCTATACCTTCTTTGGATTTGAACAACTTAACAAATGGCTAAGGAAAACGTAATCTATGTATTGTTACTTAGAGACAAGCAATCGATCTGATGAGCAACTTCCAAAATGAAGTAGAACTTTAGATAGAGCAACTTGGGGAAATACATTTGTTTCTAGTTCTACTTCTAGTCACTGTGGTCCATACAAATCTTATCAAACAGCTGCCGCTTTCTAGATTACAGTCTGTAATAGCCAATTGTTTAATGGAATATTATAGTATAAACAATTTTTCCTTTATCCCCTCATTTCATTTTTATATTCATTTTGAATGAATTTTTGCATTAGCATGGCGTGGAAACATTTTGTCTTGAAATGGATTCATTTCTCTTTTAGCAGATATTCTATGTGATTTAATGCAATTATTTTAACGGGTTCTCTGCAATTATGAAGAGATCGTAATGATCCTCCCGTTTTAACACCCTCTTCAAGCATCATCAATGGAAGAAGAGCTGCAATGCCAATTGCAGCACCTCCAGATCGAACTAGTGGCCAGTATGCTCCTTTGAGCCACTCCCCAAAATCAGGTTTGTAGAAATGTTTTTGCACATATTTCTTGTGATACGCAGTCATAAATTATTCCAGTGATGTATAATACTATTTTGCATCCTCATTCAGCTTCTATGCATAAATCTATGCGGAGATCTAATAGCACTTCCGCACCTCATCCATTTTCCAAGTCAACTCCAAGCACTGGATTTTATTCCCTAGCATCTCCACCTTCAACCTCATTTAAGAGGCAGCATCGTCCAAGGGATAATAAGATCGCTCCTGCTCCATTATCACATATGGTTCTCCCTCCTATTTCTGTGAAACAAGGTTTCATTTATCTATTTTTAAAGTTTTCTGATATAAATAGTTTTAAACATATAATTAACAATTATTTGTAGTTTTTCTCACTTATCCATGTTTTATTAAGGTCCTTTAACTCCTCTAGCCCCTACTTACCATCTGAAGACTGATCGTAGGCACAACACTCCACCACCGTCACACACAGGTACTCACTAATGAAACCGTCTATAGATTATTGAAGAAAATTATTTATATTCTGTTAGTGTTTAACTCAGGCTGACAGGTTCTTTGGCTTCAGGAACCTCCTCATTCCCTTCAATAGATAATCATGATTCTCCTTCACCAGCTCCGTCTCCAAGACCTCCATTTGGGCAAAGGAAAAGTAAGTATATATATATATATATTGTTGTGCCTTTGACTTGGGAAGAGTAAAGAAACCATCTCATGCAATTTCTTATGTGCCCTTACATTTACGGTCTTTACATTTTCAAGTGCCGTTCGTTCCCCCACTGAAAAATTCTCCTAGAGACACTGCACGACGGCCTCCAAAGATGCCACTTCCTCCACCATTGCAAGCATTTCCACCACCACCTCCTCATAAAGGTGCACATACATTCTTCTTTGTTTACTCCAGAAATTTTTTTTGGCTTTATGTTTTGTAATTCATTTCTATTGCTTAATTCCAGTGTTTATTTAATTGTGTAGACTGTGCACCACTGACTTGTGCCGAGCCATACACATATGGTCCCCCTGAGTCCCCCTGTGTTTGTGTGTTGCCCATGCAAGTTGGAATGCGCCTCAGTGTAGCTCTATATACTTTCTTCCCTTTAGTGTCAGAACTAGCTGCGATCTCTGCTGGAGTATTTATGAAGCAAAGCCAAGTCCACATCATGGGAGCAAACGTAGCTGGTGAAAATCCTGCAAAGACAATTGTCCTTGTTGATTTGGTGCCCCTCGGGGAACGATTTGACGGTACTACAGCGTATTTGACGTTTCAAAGGTTCTGGCACAAGCAAGTGGTCATAAAGAGTTCATTCTTTGGTGATTATGATGTATTATATGTGCGCTATCCAGGTTTTGGTCGCAACCTTAGCGTTTTAATTCACTGTTGTTGATAGTTTAACCCGACTACTAGAATTGAAATATTATAATCGTAGGTCTTCCGTCCTCTCCACCTTTGCCTCCTTCAACCATTGGTATCATAGGCAGCAAACCATATCCTGGACGTGACAATAATGCAAGGAGTATGCAGCCCCTTGGGGTTGATATAAGGGGAAAGCAGCATAAACACGGGCCTGGCAGAAGTATCATAGCAATAATAGTCTTGTCTGCTTCTGTAGCTGTCATCTTGTTGTGCCTTATTTCATGGGTTATGCTCTTCAAACATAGAGACAACAGTTCACAACAAGATCTAACTTCACCAACTATGATTGGTTCCCATGCAAAATCATCAGGTAAAACCTAGGTTATGACTATGATTGGTTCCCATGCAAAATCATCAGGTAAAACCTAGGTTATGTAATTTTTTAAAATCTTTTACGTGTGACTTTTTAAATCTTTTACGTTTATCTTGTTGCTTGAAGAGCTAGGTTTTTACTCTCAATGAGCTTCACATTGTGGCATCTATTCTTAGAAGTTGATTAGGCCCATGTTATTCTTTTATGTCTATTTCAAAATAGAGGAGTCGGAGCCAATATCAGTGGTGGATGATTGCGCAGCAATTCTGATTCCCATGAAATATGTGTATAAAATCTTTTGACCAATTTCAAATTTGAGATAGAACTAAAACACTAAGATGGGTTTGGTTTTCGCAACGTTCACTTACAAAAATACAAGAACTTTCTATGAAGTTATGCTCCTGCAGCCAATTGTAACAACTGCTAAAATGCTGAAAACTTTAGTGAAACTAGAAAGTTAAGTACCCCTGCAGCCTATTGTGACAACTGCTAAAATGCTGAAAGCTTTAGTGAAACTAGAAAGTTAAGTATCTGCTTCTGTTGAAAGTAATGTCTCAGTAGTTTTGATGAAATTACAGCAATTTCTAAAGTGCTTTACCAATCCAAATTCAAAATCTCTCTGACAGGACAATATAATGTAAAATTTGTAGGTGCTGCCCCATCTGTGGTAGGAAGTGGACCCAATTCTGCTTCATTCTCTTTGGGTTCTAGCATTGCAGCATATACTGGGTCTGCGAAGACATTCAGTGCACATGACATAGAGAGAGCAACTGATTACTTTAACCAGACGAGAATACTGGGTGAAGGTGGCTTTGGACGTGTTTACAGTGGTGTACTTGATGATGGAACGAAAGTTGCCGCAAAGATACTAAAGAGAGACGATCAGCAGGGCAGTCGTGAATTCTTAGCTGAAGTGGAGATGCTCAGCCGCCTTCATCACAGGAACTTAGTGAAGTTGATTGGTATATGTATAGAAGATCGAACTCGCTGCTTAGTTTATGAGCTTATTCCCAATGGAAGCGTGGAGTCACATCTACATGGTATGTGCTTTTAATGAGGTCGTTCTCTGCATACATCTTTTCAATGGCTTTATAACTTAGGGCACTTATGCTTGCTCAGGCATTGACAGAGAAACTGTACCACTTGATTGGAGTGCTCGGCTGAAGATCGCACTTGGGGCTGCTAGGGCTCTAGCATATTTACATGAAGATTCAAGCCCCCGTGTCATACACAGGGACTTCAAGGCCAGCAACATCTTACTGGAAGATGATTTCACACCAAAAGTATCTGATTTTGGTTTGGCACGTACTGGATTGGATGAAGAGAACAGACACATATCCACCCGTGTCATGGGAACCTTTGGGTAATCATTTTCATTTTAGGTGATACTGGACTGATATACCGTCCCCCCCCCCCCGGTTCTCTGGTTAGGAGACTCTTCCTTTTTTGTGTGTGGGTGGGTGGTTTCGGCCACATGCATTTTGGGAGGGTGCATCGAAAGTCTTCAAATGAGCTAATGGTCCTTGTTAAAAAATAACATGTTTGGTGGAAATAAAAAGGTCTGTCTAGGAAAAAGCACAATTCTAGTTAACTGCCTTCTTCCGAAGCCAAATACCCTCTGATCCTCATGTTCTTATCCTACTATGTTCCCCACTCAACCTTTTGAAACATATGGCTGTTTATATAAAAAGGAGGATGACCGTTTTAAATACCAGTTGTTCAGTTGATTCTGCTTAATCTTACTAAAATTTTCCGCTGGTTGCTACCTCTAATATGCTGGTTGTTGCTTAATGTTTCTATTTCTAAATCTTGTCTTCATCTGTGATTCCAGATATGTCGCTCCAGAGTATGCAATGACTGGGCATCTTCTCGTGAAAAGCGACGTTTATAGCTATGGTGTAGTCCTTCTAGAACTCCTAACTGGAAGGAAGCCAGTGGACATGTCTCAACCACCAGGCCAAGAGAATTTAGTTTCCTGGGCACGCCCGCTACTTACAAGTAGAGAAGGTCTAGAATTGATTGTAGACTCGTCCTTGGGGCCAGATTTTCCTTTTGACAGTATTGCTAAAGTAGCTGCTATTGCTTCAATGTGCGTTCAAGCCGAGGTTTCACATAGGCCTTTTATGGGCGAGGTAGTTCAGGCATTGAAACTAGTATGTAATGAGTGTGATGAAACCAAAGAACTCAGATCAAGAAGTAGCAGTCGGGAGAATTTGTCTATAGACTTGGATGATGCCAGGGTCGATAAGAATTCAGACCATCTGCCTGATCCTTTGCTAACTCAATCCCCCATCTCGAACTATGATTACCAGCTTGATGTTGAAAGGGATCTTTCCAGGTCTGAGCTGTTGAGTTTATCTGCCAAGTATGAAAGACAAGATTTTGAGACATTTAGAAGGCACTCCACTTCGGGTCCGATAAGAACAGGTAAAGCCAAGGGACTGTGGGGGAAGATGAGGCGATTATCTGTGGGCAGCTTGAGTGAGCATAGGCTAATGTCTCGACTCTGGCCTGGATCTCATTAGCCCTAAATGTTGAGATATTTGGATTACTATATCTGGGATCTCGACTTTCTGATATTTTTGGTGCAAGAAAGTCGTCAGATGATGATTCAAACATTAATGAATTTTGGAAAACGAGAGAGCATCTGCAGAAAATGAACTAAAAGAAGTGCTCAGAGAATTTTGGAGAATTTTTTGATTAGGCTTTTCACAGTGGAATCCCTGATTGATATCTGAACTCATGTAATGTGTTGACTGTTGAGCACATTGTAAACTACAGTCTGGAACTTTTTGTTGTAATGTACAGAAATTGCTGGATTTTAGTATGTGAAAATTGTAAACGGCCAGCCTTGTTTCTTGCTAGTAGAATAGCAAATTTTCTATAAAGCCAATACATGCTCCGCTATGGAGCTTGCATGTTTGTTACATTCCCTACTTATATAAAATATTGGGCCTTATTGTTTTTCCTTTAATTTAAGTATTGCCATGTAAGTATGTAGATTTTGTATATGAGATCCAACATAGGATTCATAGAAAACCAGATTATATCCTACGCGCTTTTATAAATTGTGTCAAAATATTATATATATATATGTATAAACAATAGTCTGGTAAACCTTTTTCCCACATAGTTTATCAAAGATTGATACAACAAAGCTTACCATTTTTTGCGGGAAAATAAGAGTTGACTAAGCTGATCATTTTTTGGTGGGAAAATGAGAGTTGACCACTTAATTAGTTTAACATGTAGAGAGATTAGATTTTCTATAGTTACAGATCTATTTTCAGATACAGAACCAGATCTACTTAAGTGGCGTTGACTGGGTGCAACATGGAGTCCATGCGGCCACATGGGCAGCACGATGCGGTTACGGAAGGTGCGGCTGCACTCCTAGCCAAGGCAGTGCAGCCGCACTGTCTTGGCTGTACGGCAGAACCATGCAGTCGTGGCGCCCGATCAGTGCTATTTAAGCAGATATGGTTATATATTCGGAACCAGATTTGCTACTATAAAAGGACTGATAGATAGATAGATAGATAGAACTTGAAAAAACATTTTTATTACCGCATAGTTTACCAAAGATTGTTAAAACGAAGCTTACCATTTTTTTGGGAGGAAAATAGAATTATCCACTTAGGGTTATGTTATATTTTCTTGTCGAATCACTTGTTCGATTACTTGTCATTAAATAACTATTTAATATATTAACAAAAATACTTTTATATTTAATTGAAATATATGGATAAAAAGACACATACATCCTCACTGAGTCACCGAAGAAGTAACTCAATAAGGAAGAGTAGCATTATCCTATCCACTTAATAGTTATATATGTATATATATATATATATTTTGTGGTACTAGATCCACTTAATAATTATTAGTTCAATAGATGGAAAATGCTAAGTGACCAGAAATCCTTAGCCAGAAGAAAATCTCGAATGACGTGGCACCATCCCGAATCCCATCTCACTCTCTAACCCACGCTTCTCTCCCTCGCCCCCCCCCCACCCCCAAATTCCCACTGTTCTTCATTCGAAGCCAAGCTTCACAATTTCTGTGGAGTCCACGACACTGGTCTGAGGACGGACGTGGAGTTTGGAGTGAGCATGAAGAAGAAATGCCCAAAACCGAATAGGGACCGAAATGCAGGACAGTTCTTAGATTCAGCTGCATTGAGTTTTGATAATGGTTATTACAAGCAGATTCCTGGAGGGAAAGAAGTGTTTTTATCGGATCAAACGCTTTACGGTGATTACAGGACTAAGTGAATTGTTGAAGCATTTGCAAGAGATGAAAGTTTGTTTTTCAGGGAATTTGCAAATTATATGGTAAAACTTGGAAATGTTGAAGTAATTGAGAATGGAGAACAGTAGAAGTGAGATTGAATTGCAGAGCTGTCAATTGGGAGAGATGTGTAACGCGAGAGACGGATCAGACTAGTGTTTTCTAGGGAGTGGCAAGAGTGATGGAATGGTTGCCAGAGTTTTATTACCATTGTGATGCTAATTGGATGTAGTAGTGGGAGTGGCCGAGTGGGGAAGAAGACAGGTTCACATGTAATTTTGGTAAAACAGGTGAGGGTAATTTAGACTTTTGCTATTTTCTAAGCATTTCTAAATGACTTTTTCTGGATGTGGAGCACGGTCCTCAAATATAAATATATATATATATAAATTAGAAATAATAAATTAATTATTTTTAATTTTTAATTTTCCAAAGTTTGAGGATTACATTTGAAATTTTTAATTCTAGAAATTTTTTAAATTGATTTTGTCCGGTTCCCCAATCTCAAACCCAGCAGAGCCCCCTCCCCTACGCCGCGTGTACCAGTCCCACCGTAAACCGCCGGATTCTGAACGTGCTGCAGTCGGGCCCTTCGTATGTTCGTTGGGCGGACGCAGGGGGTGCCACCCGGGTCCGGGCACAGCCCAAACTAGGGCCTGATCCAAGAAAACTTAAAAGAAAAAAAAAAGAAAAAAGAAAAAAAAAATTCTTTCGCTAGGGTGAAATAAAGTGGGCTAGGAGTAAGTGAATTGGACTAGGCGAACCAGCCCAACTTAAAAAATTTCCCAAATTCTGAATATCTGATCCAAATCCCGACATTCCTCCACGTTCTCGAACTATCACAATTCTGAATTTCCGTCCCTTCTGAGTTCTCCTTGCCTTCTCATCGCGACGCCGCAAGCCAGCGGCGAAGTTTCTTCGCCGGTTGCCAGTTCCGGCAGTGGCTTCCAGTCCTCGTCATCGAATCCTTCGAACTCCACTGTTTCACCATTCCAGATTCTTTGAAGATTTAAAGTTTGAACTTAGGTAATTTGGAAATTCTAATTTCTAATCTCTAAGTTGTAATAGGTTAAGACATTACAAATTCTCGATCTCAACTATTATTTATTATTTTTTTTTTTTGGTTGTTCGGTTAGTACTTGAACGAAGATGGAGATCTTCTCTGTTTTTTGAAGGGGCAGGAAGCTAATTAAGTTTATAAACATATGAAATTCTGAATTAATGCTTAATTAACATGATATTGTCAATTAATTGAGCAATGTCAGTACTGTTTTTGGCCTGATATAGGCTGATTAGTTCTTGGGCAGAGATGATCCTGGAACTGTTCTCTTGAAAGTAATGTCTTATCAAATGGATGATGAAAGATTGTACATCAGAATAACATGCTTGGTTATTATTGCAATCAATAAAGGGAATCCAGAAAATTGAACTTGATAAAAATGAGGAACGAGATCTTAGCATAGCTTTGCCATTTTCTTCTAACTTCATTACTGGGTTCGAATTGGTGGGGAAGAAAACACTGAAGACTGAACACTAAGATTGTATAAACTGTATTGTGACTATTGTTGAAATTTGCAAACTTGCAAGTTTTTTTCTTGAACGTTGGATGTTGGAAGTTAAATTTTTAATTTTTTTCCTCTGTCATTAATAATCAGAATAAGTATGTTATGATTATTGCTTTCTTATACTATGCAGTTGAATAATTGGAGTAAAATTGAATGTTAGCCACTAGCCCACTGATTTTTGAGAATTTGGTTCTTATGCTATTGATTTAGTTCCTGCTTATTAGTCAATGGTGAATTTCTCTACTAGCCACTTCTCCTATTTACTCTACGTTAATTAACTGCGGATGATGCTGATGGGTGCTTGAACTTTGTGGTACTTAGTGCTTTGATTGCTAATGGCTCACTAGTTGGTTTTTGTAGTTCTTTATTGTTAGATTATTGAAAGATTTAAGTGGTTTAGATTTGAAAGGGTAATTTTCTGATTGATTCTATTGATCTTTGTGGGTTTTAGTGCTTTGATTGCTAATTGCTCACCAGTTGATTTTTGTAGTTGTTCTTTATTGTTGGATTATTGAGGATTTAAGTAGTTTAGCTTTAAATGGAAAATTTTCTAATTTATTCTATTGAATACCTTGATTTTATGTATTATATTCTGGCCACACAATAGCCTCCTAGCAAGATGGATGATTAGATTCTTGAAGATAGTTTGACAATTTTTGTCAAAAGGGAGTTTGTTAACAAAATAGATATAGATTCTCCTATAGATGAATTTGCTAAAATAAAAAAACCATCTGGTTCAACTTACTTTTTAGCCTAGTATGGGCTTTTGATTAGTTAAACATTTTTTGTAATGTACCTGGCTTTGTGTACAGTTTTGAAAAATTAGTATTTATATAAATGGGTTTTTGATATTTCAGTCCGGCTAGGATACTCTGGCGTGCTCGCTACACCCCTCTTGAATGCTTCAACTGTAACTTAAATGTTTTAATGGGGCCCGTTTTCTGAATTTCGCCTCTGGCCCTGGCAACCACATGCAGCATGGCACTGGATTATTATCTGCCGATTTTTTGATTTTTTAATTCTCTTGTACTGTCCGCTTTTCCATGTTCTGTTCCAGATGATTGGTGACACTGATATCACACACTTTCTTGGGAAATTTTTTGCACATGTTCCCATTGGTTTGGATGCCAATTAATTTTATGATTAATTATGAGTGTCCACAAAATTTTCAGTAATGGTTTTTTTTTTTTTTTTGGGGGGGTGCGGTTTTATTAACTTAAGGAGTCAATAATGTGTTAGCTGTTAATTTAATCTATGTTTTAATCATAATAGAAACTTAAATGTGCTTAAAAAATATCTGAAGTATTGGTAATTTGGATTAGGCATGGCAAAGAATATTGTTGAGACCATTTCCTTTTTACATCTTTTCCCCCAAAGTGATGTTTGCAATAAGAAAGAAAGAGGATTCTTGATTTATTGTTCATGAACTTAAATTTGGAGGCATCATAACTTGAAAAATCTTTCGAGGGCTTTTGCCTTTTGGAGTTCAGTTATTTCAGAGATTGATTTAGAAATTCCACTTTTTGGTGCAGATGGCTAACGATGAAGTATTGACGGTAAAGGATGCAGTTTACAAGCTGCAACTTTATCTTCTTGAAGGTATCAAGGATGAGAACCTGCTTTTTGCTGCTGGGTCATTAATGTCTCAGAGTGACTACCAAGATGCGGTGACAGAGCGCACAATAGCCAGAATGTGTGGTTACCCACTCTGCATCAATTCTTTGCCCTCTGAGCGGCCTCGGAAGGGGCATTACCGAATATCACTCAAGGAACATAAAGTATATGACCTTCATGAAACATATATGTATTGCTCTGCTAGCTGTTTGATAAACAGTCGCGCATTTGCTGGGAGTTTGCGGGAAGAGAGATCCTCAACTCTAAACCCAAAAAAATTTAATGAAGTTCTGAATCTGTTTGAAGGGTTGAGTTTGGACTCTAAAGTGAACCTGGACAAGAATGGAGATTTAGGATTGTCCGAGTTGAAGATTCAGGAGAAGACCGATACAAAAGCAGCTGAAGTTTCTTTAGAGGAATGGATTGGACCCTCAAATGCCATTGAAGGCTACGTTCCACATAGAGATCGCAATCTGAAGCACCAACAAGTAAAGAATCTTAAAAAAGGTACAAAATAAGAATAGCTTGAGAGATCTATAATACCCAATTACCATCGCGATCTTAATTTCATACTTGCGTATATTATGTTTGTTGCGCTGGTCATTTGATTTTCCTAGTCTGTGACATCACATCCATGCTGTTTATTCACTAAGAAGTTTACGAATGTTGCAGTATCTAAAGCCAAGCATGCTGAACCAGATGGAGTAGACATCATTTTTAATGATATGAACTTCTCAAGTAGTCTAATTTCAAATGACTACAACATTTCTAAAGTTCCTGATCCAGCAAAAAATCTTCCCCTTATGAAAGGTGAAGAAACAAAAGGAAAATTGAGGCATGAAAATGCAAGTGATAGAGACAACAATATTCAAAATCCAGCTGCTCCTATGGCAAGCATGCCAGAAGCAGAACTTTATACATCTGATAGAAGCAGACATGGAGATGACATGCTCAATGTATCAGAAATTCTTCCTACTACTAGCCAATATGATCTTAGTAGAAAGGCAGTGAAGGCAGAACCAGACTCCAACCAAGGGAAGGCCTCTAAAGTTACATCTGCTAAACTCAAGTCTTCTTTAAAAACTTCAGATGCAAAGAAAGAAACCCGTTCTGTTACTTGGGCGGATGAGAAAGTTCATGGAGATGGAAAAAACCTTTGTGAGTTCAGAGAATTGAAAGACAAGACAGAAGCTGTATCTTCTCTAATAACTTCGGATGCAAAGAAGGCAACCCTCTCTGTTACTTGGGCAGATGAGAATGTTCATGGAGATGAAAAAAGCCATACTGAGTTTAGACAACTGGAAGATAAGACAGAAGCTCTTGTGCCATTTAACCCCACAGACACACAAGTGGATGAAGATTCATACAGATTTTCATCAGCAGAAGCTTGTGCGATGGCTCTAAGTCAAGCAGCTGAAGCTGTTTCATCCGGAAAATCTGATGTATCAGATGCAGGTAGGCACTGTTACTTTTTCTTTTATCTTATCGTGAATTGCCTATTCTTGTTATTTTGGTTCTTATTACCTTTGACGTCCAGTATCTGAAGCTGGCGTCATTATATTGCCACCTGCTCATGAAGTGGATGAAGCTGGACCTCAAGAGAATGACATTCTTGTGGATACCGATCCAACCGTTTTAAAATGGCCTCACAAACCAGGGTTTTTGAATTCTGATCTGTTTGACTCTGAGGATTCTTGGTACGACAGTCCGCCGGAGGGTTTTAGTTTGACAGTAAGTTGTTATTATTCTTATTCCTTTACATCTTTTCCCTCCTAGATATATGTTGTCATTTTCCTCCTTTTTTTTAATGTTTTTCCTCACATAATAATTTGTCCAGCAACTGAGCTTTGATTTTTTACTCAGTTATCACCTTTTTCAACAATGTTTATGGCTCTCTTTGCTTGGATATCGTCATCCTCTGTAGCCTACATATATGGACGCGACGAGAGTTATCATGAAGAATATTTATCCATCAATGGGAGGGAGTACCCCCGTAAAATTATAATGGAAGATGGACGCTCCTCTGAAATCAAGCAAACTCTTGCTGGCTGCATTGCTCGCTCCTTGCCAGGACTTGTTGCGGAGCTCAGACTGCAAATACCAATATCATCTCTTGAACAAGGAATTGTATGTACCAATATACATTAATATTATGGATGTTTTGCTCTTCTGTATGTTAAAAAGTAAAAGATAAGCAAAATATAGGAAAGATAAAAACCAAAGTGCTCATTAACATGGTCCTCCATTTGCTTCTGAAGTCTTTGGGCTGTGGTACTTCGTTTACTTTGCACACTCTGTGATGAAGTGTGTAACTCATTCTGGACATCTAGAATTATTACGCCGTATGTTTTCTTCATATATCAATGGAATTGTGCTTGGAATTAATTAGCATCTTATCTTAAGTGGAGCTTGTTTCTTTCCCAGTTACTTCTGGTTCTGGAGCCTTTTCCTCTTCCTGACCTATTTATTTATTTTCCAGGCACGCCTACTTGATACAATGTCGTTTGTTGATCCACTTCCTTCATTCAGGATGAAACAGTGGCAATTGATCATTCTTTTGTTCCTTGATGCACTTTCTGTGAGTAGGATTCCTGCACTCGCACAGTATATGATGGGCAGGAGAATTCTGCTTCCCAAGGTGAGGCTTTGGATTCTGGTTTTACGTCCTCTTAATCTTTGCATTTTGTAGACTGCGGTGGTATTGATGCATGTATCCGCGAAAAGGAGACCTTGCAAGTTTGCGTGAAGTCGATTCCTCTTATGATCTCTTCTGTTAGTTACATCCATGTTAAACATTTCATTATTATTACTATTATTATTATTTTTATTTTTTGTGTGTGTGTGTGTGTTTTTTTATTTTATTTTATTTTTTTCTTTAATTAAAATCTGAGATTGAATCATCGTGTTAAAAGATCATACATGTCTGGTAGCTTTGAGTTGTGATATGTGAAAGGAAACTGTCCATCGTAAGTGGTTTAGGATGCTGAAGGGTTGTTGTGTATAATTATTTACTTCTGCAAGGAGATTCTACCTCTACCTTGGATATAACTTTAATTTTTCACTTCTGATTTGCTAGTATAATTCAACCTAATAAATTAGATGACCCAAATAATGTATTTAGGTCAGGCAGTCAAAATTGCAGTCTTACTGAAAATACTTTCCCAACTGCGTTTTAACCCCACATTATTTAGTAGGAGTACTTTTTCACGATATCCAAGAACTTCATTTTCGATCATATGGATTCCTTAAGCCCCCATTTGCGGTCATATAAAAATTCATTCTTGCGTAAAATAAGAGAGAGAGAGAGAGAGTTAAATGGTGGAGATTTGTGTTTTATAGGTGTGTCCCATGAGATATGTGAATGTGATTATTTTTTCATTTTCAAGCAATTGATTATTCGCTGTATTTAGAGGTTCATTGTCTATAACATTACTACTTTCTTCATGGGGTTTTGCGATCATTTCATTAACTTGAAAGTTGTTTTGGTTGAATAAATAGATTCTTGAGGGTGCTCAGATTAGTGCTGAAGAATATGAGATAATGAAGGATCTGATCATTCCACTTGGCCGAGTACCTCAACTCTCAACTCAAAGTGGAGGCTAAGAAACACATCGTCATGTAAATAGAGTTTGATTCGACCAACGTTTGATGTCTAATGGATGCCGATAATTGGACCGCCGATTTCATTGGGATTTAGTCGGAAATGTCATCATGAAAATAGCGGATTTCAATATAGCCAGAGGGTCGAAGCTTGTCAATACATTACTTGAACTCGTTACGTCTCCACTGTTGTAGAGTATTTTGTGGGTTCAAATGTGCACTTGCTTAGTTGGATTATCTCCACTGGTTTTTCTTTCACGTAGCACAAAAACATTGGAGATGCTCTTATGAGTCGATTGGAGAAATATTTTGCCCACATCATCATAATATTTGTCACCCACCCCCCCCAACTTTTACAACTACCATGAGAATTTAACGGCTTTTGTAAATCTTGTAATTAACTACGCTATTATCTTAGCAAGGCAACCTTTATGGATGGCGACAAAGGGATCTCATGTGTAACACCTAGTCCAATTTCCCGCTATGCGGTTATTGAGATTATCACCTTGACATAAACACTTGGTCAGGGATCATCAAAAAACTTACGCGCATCTAAGATTAAATTTTTTTTATCCAATTGGTATTAAATATTATTTATCCAATTGGTAAATTAGTTACGAGAAATTTATGAAAGGTATTTTTTATTTTATTTTTATATTTTTTGGACATAAGGGGACATCGGGGAGGGGAAAGAAAATAGAGGAATGGCAAGTATGATTTACACATAGGGCTTTTCATCCAACGTGTATCATTAGTAATGATATATTTCTCCACTGGTTTACCAATTAGTTCACTGATTTATAATTTCAATCTTAAAATATTTGAAACTCAAATTATTTAAATGTCTTAATTGACAGTTTTACTCTTATTGATAATACACAATTGGTAAATAAATTGGTAAACTAATATATAAGTTTATCATTACTCTATTTTGTATTATTTTCTCACTTAATTTAGTTTTGTAAATTTAGTTTATTTATTATTTATAGTACTTCATTTTTATTTATAATTAATTTTTCCATAATTGAAAAATAAAAGGGAGAAAATTTTTTTTTGATAAAAGATAATAATAATAATAATTTAATATATCTGAAGAAAAGTAAGGTCAACTTGGCCTCTTCATGTAATCTCTATATTTTTTTTAAAAAAAAATTAACAAAAGTTATTTTTATTACATTAAAATAATGGAGTATGTAAAATGTAACTTTTGAAAATATGATATTTAAGTTTTAAAAACACTCTAAGCTTAGGTTGTAATTTCTCTTTAGTATATACACACACATATCGGGATCTACCAATTAATTTAAAAAATATATTTGATAAAGAATAACGTTCTTAAGATTAAATAAATCTAACGATCTATATTTACTCTTATAAAACCAAGTAAATTATTTTCCCTTCTGTAAAAAATTTCTAAATTTCTATTTCAATTATTTCAAAGCATGCAACCCGACCCCCACCGTCTCTGGTCAAAATCAATTTTCCTTCCTTTAAAGGAAAAATGATTTTTTTCCCCAACTTCTGTATTGTATTCTTTGCCAAACCACGAACTAAATTTATTTTTGATTATGAAGTATCGGCAGAGTAAATTTCTTGTGAGACAAAAATATTTACGCAACTAAAAGAAAAATAAGAGCGATTTTCAGATGGCATACTATTTAATCTCCATAATAAATCCAGCTACCCCGCCCACGCCCCCCCCCCCCCAAAAAAAATTTCTCTTTTCCATTTTTTTTAAATGTCGAATTTTTCTTTTTAATGTAAACACAAGTTGAAGATATCATATTTGTTAAATTGTGTCTGTACAAAATTATGGAAAAGCATAAGAAAAAAATGATGAAAAAGCAATGTCGACAAGTATATAATTTGCCTAATACAAATGTTATTTTTGTCTTATTTTCTGGTACTTATAATAATGACGTCATTTTTTTTACTATGTATACGAAGCAATTGTAATTTGAATGTGAATTAAGATTCCCTGTCGTCGAACGCATGTAGATCATTTGAAAGTTCTTTTAGCTGCAGCATTTTTTTTTAATAAATAACAAAACATCGATTATAGATAAATCGGCACAAGTTTAGTTGTAGGATAAATTTATGAACAAAAATATGCTGCATGAATTTTGAAGTTGATATAATAATAGATAATAATGATATGATAGATAAATTTGAAAGTTGATTTGATTGGAGATTCACCAAGGATTGCATGAGCAAATTAGAACAATTAAGAAGGAAAAATGTAATGTTCTTAAGAACTCCGTAAAACGGAAAGTAATTGGTTTTGTAAAAACAAATATAAACTGTCGAATTCATTTAATCCAACGAACATGATTTTTTGTCAAATCTATATATATTTAAATTAAGAATAGTCTAAATAGGTTTTCCCGTCTAAATTACTGATGTCATAGCTGATGTCATATTTTATTTTTTTATTATTTTATTCTTTTTGGCTAATTTACGCAATTTTAACCCCTACATTTCATCACATTGTTCAATTTAATCATAATATTTCAAACTTGATAATTTCTATAGCAATGTCATGGCTAATGTCATATTTTTTTATTGTTTTATTTTATTCTTTTCTAGCTAATTTGCACAATTTTAACCCTGACATTTCATCATATCAAATATGACAATTTTAACATCAAATCTCACATTTTTACGTGGTCTGACTTTTTTATTTAAAAGGACAATAATACCTTCAAATTCTCATTAACTTAAAATCTATATATCTATATTATGTTTTATATATATATAAATCAAGAGTAGTCTAAATAAGTTTTCCCGCCAAAATCACTGATGTCATAACTGACGTCATATTTTATTTATTTTATTCTTTTTTTGGCTATTTTGCGCAATTTTAACTCCGACATTACATCATATTGTTCAATTTAATCATAACATTTCAAACTTGACAATTTCAATAAAGATGTCATGGCTGACGTCATATTTTCTTTTTTATTGTTTTATTTTATTCCTTTCTGGTTAATTTGCGCAATTTTAACCCTGGCATTTCATCATATCAGACATGATAATTTTAACATCAAATCTCACATTTTTACGTGGTCTAACTTTTTTACTTAAAAAGCCAATAATACCCTCCAATTCATATTAACTTAAAATCTATGTATATTGATATTATGTTATATTATACTAATATAAATTAAGTATAGTTTCTACCTTACTTCCCGCATTTGACTGGTGATGTAAATTAACTGATGATGTCATAGTTTACCTATTTTCCTATGTTTTCCCCTATCGTGGAATTTAAAATTCCATATCCCATTTCCCAAAGATGCTATCATGGAATTTAAAATTCCATTTCCCATTTTCCAAAGAAACTGACTAAGATTGATTTTTTCCCCATGAGTTTTATATGTTTCATGGAAAACAAATATAATCAAACAAGCTGTTAGATGACTTCTATTTCTTTGCAAGGAGAAGGGCTTGCTGAAATGTCGTTAACGATGATTCATATAGAGTTAAACACTTAACAAGTTTGTACTTCCAGTACAATTTTAGAAATTTATTGTGAACTTAGTCGCCTCAATTATCTGTATTTGAATGTCAATAACTTTTTTAGGGATATTTTGGCCTCATTCTCACTGGAAACATGCAAAGCTTACGGGGTTTAGCTTTTAAATTTTTTTCTTAAAATTTTTTAATGTTTTAGCAAAATAAGTCGGAAATTAGGAACTTAAGAAGCTTCTATTTAGATTTGTTTGTCAAAACAATCGACTTCTAATAAATTTTTCACAACTATTTATTCTTCTTTCAGACCAAGTTCTTTTTTCATAAGTTTGAGTTTCAAGATCATATAAGATGGAAATTTCTAAAATTTCAAAGATATTTAGAATGGAAAGAGTCAATTCATAGTTCAAGTATAGGGTTTGAGTTATACAACATTAAAGATGAGGTGCTATGTTTAATAAATAAAAACATACCCACGCCATACAATTTGATTGGTCACATTGAATATAGGAAAAGATTTCTATTAATGAGTTTATTGGTCTAATTATTTCCGTCGATGTACATTCATCTTTCATATTTTCAATTAATATATAAATATTTCTCATTCATCTTCCAAATTCCTATTGTTATTTTTTATAGCGTTATTCATTTTTTATATTTTCAACTAATGAACAAATGTTTTTCATTCATTTTTCAAATTCTTATTGTTATGCTTGTTAATGTTGTTTTTCCTTACATCGCACGTGTGTATACTAGTATATTTGTTAAATTAATGTAGCATGTAAAATGTAACTTTTGAAAATATGATATTTAATTTAAGTTTTAAAAACACTCTAAGCTTAGGTTGTGTTTTGTAAATTTCTCATTAATATATACACACACAATACGGGTCAATTTCTTTTACAGACACATTTGAATTTTTTTTTTTAAAAATTAAAAATTTTAGAGTGATATTACATGTACATATAAGTGTGCAAATAGGTTTACAGATAGAGAATAAAATTATAATTATATATATATATTCTCTCTTTCTTTTATTACACAACATGGGATAAAATGTAATTTCACACATTTTCTGTAAATGCATTTGTACATTTATCTATACAAGTAGATGAATCCAAAATTTTATTGTTTTTCTAAATATCCAAATATTAGTATATATGCTTTGAAATTAGGAGCAGTGATTCAAATTGTGCTCTAATTGTTAAGATGCTTACATTTTGAGTTAGAGGTCCCGACTTTAAATCACACATGTCCCTACCCAAATTTCCTTCCCCCCTCCTGTATTCCCCTTTTATATCAAAGGGGGGAAAAGGACCACATTTCCATTTTTGTATTTGTTATTGTATTGTTTAAACCATTGGAGCAAGAGTAATGTTAGGCGAAAAAAGCCAAGAGAAAAAAGTTTAAGAGGGAAAAATTATAGGGAAAAGATTTATTTTCAAATAATGTACAGGGAAAAAAGTGACGGAGTATGAATTGGACACGTAATGATATTCTATTAGATTAGAATAAGAGTGAGACAAATTGAATGAAAGGCTAGTAACCCCTCATTTGGCTTTTTTCCCTTCAAAATAACATTTTTTACCCTTGAATGAATACATTATTTGAGTTTGTGAATTAAAAGACGAAAGTTTGGGGTCCCCCGCACCCACATTAATCGTGCTATTTGGGGGTGGGGGTAAATAAGTCTTTTGACTCTTATATAAAGAAATTTTCAAATGAAACGTATTGTTATTTAAAAAGTTCACTATTAATAAAAGATTAAAGATAATATAATTGAATTAAAAAGTTATTACAAGAATCATTAAGAAAATTTAGCAAAATTATGAAGTGATGCACCAAATAATATAAATATTATCCTCGTTAAGGATAGCAATGTTTATTGGACGAGCAAAATATTGTTTGTCTCCAACTGTGTGACAGTGCAATATTGATTAGTTCATTTCTTCTTTCCGCTGTAGGGGTTAAAAAGGGATAAAAGGAAAATTGTCTGAGCTCTGGTTCGAGCCAGGGAACTTTAGTGTGTGAGACTAACGTGATAACCTACTACACCACCCAGACCTGCCTGGTGTGAAGTTCTTCTTTAAAATGAAATTCTGGTACAGGAGGCACAATAAATTTCTATTTGATTCTCATTATGGACATTAAATAATAATGAAATGAAATGACTTGTGTAATTTTAATGGAAGTTTAAAATTTGTTATTATAAATATAGTTGTTAAATTAGTGATAGATGAAATTATAGTATGAATGAATTGAAAAAGAGAATCAAACAAGCACTGATATTGGGCCACTTAATTTACATGACTTCATTAAAAAAAAAATTCCATGTATTAGCACAATTTATAGTGCGTCGATTAGCATTTGCAGATTCTTAGCTTTGTGGATCAGGAAAAAAATTTTAGTACTCTACGAGTATCATATCTCACCTATTAACAAAATAAAAAACCGACATATTGATTAATAAGATTCAATTTACTGTTAAATTGAAATACTTGAACACATTTAAATTCTTAATTGACCATCTCCTATACTGGAGTACCAGAATTACCTAGATTAGAAGCATAATCCCTTCTCTTTCAAGCCCGCCAAGAAGGAAAACTCCTAGGAGTTGCAAAATTGTTACTTCTATGTTGAAAAAAAGAATATTTGTAACCATTTAAATTTAGAAGGGTTTTTAATGAGTAATTCTAGGGGGATATTATTAGATAACATTTTCATGTGGCACACATTCATTGAGTGATGATTACAAAGTTACTTTTTTATCATCCAATACAAGTGTGCCATATAAAAACGCCATCTAATAATGTTCCTTTTTCATTTCTCTTTAGAATTTTTTGTTTTTAAATGGATTTAAAATTCAAATTTTGTATAGGTGTCGAGATGTAATTGTATCATGTGGAGATAATGATTAAAATGATGTGAGAGTTCACATTACATTAAATATGTGGTTAAATATAGTGTTGTCATGTGTCTAAAAGTGGAAATTAATTAATAAATCGAGGTAAATTTTAAATGGTTGCCAAACATTGTGTTAAATTCGCGAGACAGTTTGTGGTTGTAATAATTTAAACTGATTGTGAATGATTGTGGATATTAATTTAAATTCAATGCTTGGGGCTGGCCTTATATCTTGTAGTTTCT
>CAVNYN010213098.1:0-46811 GCA_963692815.1 Nyctanthes arbor-tristis
AACATTTATAAAATAACTTAGGAAAACTTCCCTTCTCTGCCAATTAACTTCACAAATGCAATATGAAAATTTTAAAATCTAAAAAGTAATATATATATGGAATGGCTATTACCTAAGCGGATTGTGTTTAACTCGTATTGTTTTCAACCACTAAACCATATTGTGTTGTAGGATTAGAGGACCTGTGTGATGTGCAATTCTTCCCCTGATAGACTTTGCAAAAAAAAAAAAAACCAAGAAATATAACTTATTATCAACACTATTAATAGTGGGGTGTTACGAAAACCCTGTAATATGCTGAATTGAAAAAAAAAAAATTTAAAAACAAAAGCATTAAAAAATTATATACCGTTTGTTTTGTTGCTCAGAGGAACTGATTGTTGACGCAAGATAGAATCTTACGTTAGTCCACTATTAACCTGGTTATTTTTGTCTTCCAGCTGGCCTACAAATAATATGGAACCTAGTGTGCTATCCACAGTTGCAGAACCGTTGATCAAAGGTAAAGTTCTCATTATCTTTCGCAAATCCTGTGGTTTAAAATAATAGACAAAACAAACAAGCGCTAACGTTAGCCTTTCGGTTTTTATCTCTTGCATCAAACGAATGCTGCTCGGTGCAAAAGATACGAAAGGGCTGCCTAATGGTGGTATTGTTAGACATTTACAATAGTAATAACCAAAACAAACACAGCCGATTAGAAAAAAAAAAAATAGATGAATAGTCAAAACGTGTGGAGGTCGTTGGTAACTTCTGCCTCTTAGGGTTGATAGTGACTCACTGTGTGATGAATCAATAGAATGAGTGTTAGAGAGAAGAAAAAAATTGGATCATGTAATGACTAAGAAATTATCTATATCTTGTTTCATGATGTAAAAGTGGGGGTGCAGGTTAAGGTGGCTCTAACTAATCACAGTTAACAGAAAGCCACTTGAATCCATGATTTGTTTTTTATCGGAAGTCGTGTTTTTTGCACAGCTTGGCTGCTAAACCATTGCATGCTTTATTTTTAAGGCAAATTTCTGCGTTCTTCCCTCTGATTTGTTTTTAGATTCTTTCTTCCAGTTAGTTTTTAGACTCAATAATTTGTTTTTTATATAAAGGCGCGCTTAATGTAGATTTCTGCATGCTATATTTTATCTTAGGTGGATGAATAGTGCTATCTTGCAGTTTGTTTTTAAAATCTCTCTTCCAATTTGATTTTAGACTCAATGATTTGGTTTTTACGTAAAATCATGCTTGTTGCAAAGCATGGCTGCTAAACCATTTAATGCTGTATTTTGAAGGCCGATCTCTACATTCTTTCTTGCAATTTGTTTTTAAATTTGTTTTTTAAACTATTTAATTTACCTTTTCTCTATATCGCTTTAAACGTGGCATAGCTTAAGGTAATCCTTGGGTTAAATTTTTTTAGACTTAAAAGTATAATGTAATATCCGGTTGAAACACTTGTTTTGCACCAACACAAAAGTCCCATTACCATTTCAATACACAGCCATGAAAAATATTGGTGAAACTTGGCAGTTAAGGAATTAGTACATTAAGCACCTAGCTTTGAAACTTAGATAGTGAAACAAACTTAGAAAGTAAATAGTACTACAACACACTAATGGATAAGCTGGTTTCTTATACTAAGGGTCCTCAGTCCCTTTCAATCTTTATCATTGTCCGGCGAAATTTGGAAGTTGACTGTTGAACCGACTCTAAACTGTCCCCGCTCCCTTCTCAATCTTTGTTTCTTCAGATGATCATTTTCGTGGCGTCTTGGCCAGGGAGATGACTTCCTTGCCACTGCCTGAGTCATTCTCAGTGAAATTCGTTTGACCGTGAGCCTCGTCGTCCGTTTCGTCAAGTGAAATGACTTCGTGGTCTATTTTCTTCCCTCTCTTTTTCAATTCTGAATCCTCAAAAATGCGCCTAACATCGTAAACTGGGTCACCTCCCTCGATATTTTTTTTTTTTTTCTGAATGTTTAACTCGAAAAACAGTTCTCTCCCAATCATGTAGTACAGTTCATCTAGAAATGGGTTTTTCATCACTCCTTTTCCCTTACAACTCTTTTCTGACTCTATCAGTTTGCTCCTGGGAAAAATGTACAGTAAGATTAGTAAAATAAAATGTCATGCACAGGAGTAATTGATATAATCAAAAATATGAAAATATTGTGAAAATGATTTCCTGCTTCCAGTCGTCTAGTAATGTCTTCTGCGGACTGTCCGATTAGTTTGTGACAGTTGTTGTCCCACAACAGTAACTCCATTGAGTTTGTTCCGTCACAAACTTCGATGTGCAATTTGAACCTGATTTCCATTATCTCCTCGTTACATTTTTCACATTTGAAACCGGCCCAGATTTTGAAATTTTCTTTAAACACTTCGCGCATATTGAAAAATTCCAACTGCTTTCTTATTTTATGGGTGAAATGGTTCCAATAACCCACGCGAATTGTTCCTGAGGAATTCAGTTAATTAGTAATTTATAGAAAGTTGTCAAACAGCATAGGTTACTGTTTGGATGATAAATCACCTTGGGAAGCGCTGGGATTTGGTCGAGTGTTGAGATGTAATCTATTATGCTATCTATTTCTTCTTTTAAGTTTCGTGTTGACACCGAAACTGAAGATGATTGGTTTACTTGATAGGATACTTCCAAATCATTGTTAGGCAAACTGGAGTGAGAGATTGTCACATTAGGCGCTGTTAAAAGATTAAAAGCAGAGTTTTGAAAAATAAAGAAAAATTAACACTTGTTAACAATTTGAAATGCGACATCCCGAATTTTTTGCCTTTTATTTCACATGGCTACCTAAACTTAAGGGTTAATTTATATATGGATCAAAAGTCAAACGTAGAATAATCAAGTCAAGGTCAAAGTTGGACTAACATGTATTAATTTAATTTTTGGGAATTATCATTTAAACAATTAAATAAGTTTGGGATTTATATGGAATTAAATTATAACTTGGAAGTTTAAATGAAGTAATCTGAAGTTAGGAACCTAAATGATACAAAGCAAGAAGCTAAGGGACTTTGGGTGCAATTTTCCTAAATATCTAGATAATTCTCTTGGATTATGGGATAATTACATATATTACATACAAACACACACAGAGGGACAGAGAGAGAGGAAGCGGGAGCCTAGACAGATAAGCCGAGAAAAAAAAAAGAAAAAAAATGGAGAAGCTAGCTACGAATTTTGAAGTGGGATTCTTGATCAACTTTGGTTTTATACTTTTAGTTTAGTTTCAAAAGGTAAGTGGAGTTTCAATTCTATATTATGTTTAAGTTGGGGTTTTGAATATATGGTTTGATGTTATTAATTTTAAAAGGGGAAATGACTAATTTGTTGCTATAAGTTAGATGTATCTGAGAATTTTTGAAGCATATGCATGATACGAGATTTTTGGGTTTAGAGTTTTTGAGGTTGATTTAAGGAAATTTTAGAGAATTGAGTAGTTGATTTTGATTTAGTTTTCTATTGGTTTAAATGGTGTGAAATTATTTTAGACATGAAATTGGAATTAAATGAAGACTAGAAGGGAATTATGTAAAGTTAGTATATGAAATTATAGTTAAGAAGGAAAAATTGAAGTTGAAAATTTTGAGTGAAGTATTCTTTGGGATTTTTTGAATTCCATAGTATTTTGTTAAATTAAATGAAGCTTTTAGATTAATTGGAAGAAGGAAAGTCATGTCTTCTTTAATAAAAAGGAAAGCACAAGATGTTAGTATTGAATTCTAGGAAGCCAAGCATATATATACAAGTTTAATAAAAGAATCAAGGTTGGAATTAGATTATGTAAGGTTGGTTCTGTCCCTCAATTTTGGAGGGTCATAAATGATAGTATATATTGAATTTTAACAAGATACACGTTAGAAAATGATCTTCGATGAGTTGCCTATCATCCAAAATTCATGACACCATTTGGAGGCTGGTAGGAGTTTTTATGACATATTTTGTGAGAAGGGTTAGTGCGCACCCGAGAACAGATTTTCAAGAGGTGGATAAATATTTTGGTGTTTCCAGCTTAGTCTTCTTGAGCCCAATTTCATATATGATGGACTTATATAAGTGTTCCACCTTCTAGGAGAATTTCATAAACATACGACAACATTCCTAATTTTAAAATGGTTTTAGATGTACATTGCCTAATAGGAAAACTTAATGATTCTTGTTTAAAGAGTTACATTAAGCCTTGATTCAATCACGGATGCACATGTTTGATAGAAGAGTTAAAGTGTGAAAATGATGAGTAATTATTGAGCTTCCTAATTCCGATCTTAATGATGAAGATGATTACTTAAAATAGAAAATCTTTAACTAATAAATAAACTAGAAAAAAGATAAATATGATTGACTAAGGATAAGTAAAAAAATTGAGTTATATGTGTGAATTGAGAAATAGAAAATAATTAAATGTTAAGTAGACTTGTGTATAATGTTGAAGGAAATGATAGAGATCAAAGGAAGTGAAACATGAAAGGATGCTACTTAGTCGGTGGGTGGAGCTTTCCTTCTTTTTTTCCCAATGATAATATATATTAAGCTTTGAATCCACGTAAGTTACAATGTGCTAAGATGATCATGCATTTCTATGAGATTTCACACAAGTTGATGTATTCTTTAGAAAAGCTAAGATGAATTTCTATGTGAAATAATGCTTTTTGATTTTTTTTAAAGAAATGTTTGAGTTGAAACATGATTTATGATATATGAACACCCCCAAATTCGTATCCAATGTCATGAATATGTCACCTATGGGTGAAGGGGCATTTCGCTCAAACTGTTAATATGATATGTCGCCTACTGGCGAAGGGGTCTATTACTGGTTGTTGTGCCGTCTAGAGCGAAGGGTTTATATAGTACCTATGGCCCAAGTTGGTGTCTATGCGCTTATGACGAGAGGTGAATATGATTACACAATGACATGAGATTATGGATACTCTTTGGGGTGAATTTTATGATGAATATTAAATGAAATGATGTTCATGATGTGTTCCAACATGTAACGATTTTGTCAATGTTGATGTTATACTGAGATTTCAATTTCAAATTATGAAAGTCCATGATTGACTTTTACATTTTAATTCACGAATTTCAAAAGATATATATTTTGATTTCTCAAGGTAAGTTTATTTAAAAACTCCACTCATTGGGCTAGTTAGCTCATTTGTTTTCTTAAATGATTTTCCTTCCAGGTAGCGATTGGAGTTTGGACAATGCATTTTGGTTGAACCTGCTACTTCAAGAATTTGAGCCCTCACATAGAGATAGTTATGAGTCTGTTGTTATTATGAATTATAGGGTTTAATATGGTTAATTTATTAGTATGTGTTGGGTGTTTTTAGGTGAATTATATTTGACTTGGTATATCTCTTCATATCTGAATTGTTGCTTGAAATAAATGAGGGGTTCTGGGCTTGATGTTGGGCATTGGTACATGTTGGTTTTGTTTATAAAATTGGTAAAGATATTGCCAAAATTTTCTCGAATAAGTAGAATGTTTATGAGCCTTGACGGTATATTCTTACTTATAGTCAGAATTTATCTTCGGCAAACGTCACATTTCAAGTAAGTTAGAGGTACTAAGAGTGGGGCTTGTCATGAAACCTGGCTGAAAATTCCTCTCTCTCTCTCTCTCTCTCTCTCTGACAGTTTGGTCAACTATTATCCGTGTAGCATAAAACGTGTTTGAAAGTCCCACGCCTAAGGAATGTTCGACGAAAATCTTGTAACATCCGGTGAAAATGTCCAATAAACTTTAAAACATGTGTTATTTTGTAATTAATAAAGGGTGCTAGTTTTGTCAAGTTTATAGGATAATTGTCAATTTTGTAAATAATTAATTGTTATTCTTGCCAAGTGTATAAAACACATGTCATTTTTATAATTAATTAATTGATAATATTGACAAGTGTACGAGACACTTGTAATTTTTGTGAATAATTAATTGCTATTCTTGTCAAGTATTAAGCTATTTGTCAATTTTGTTATTTGTGGACTTCAATTGACATTTAAAAACAATTAATTCTAAACACTTATAAAAAAGGGCCAAATGCTAGAGAATTCGTCAAAAATCTCTTCCAAACAGCACCGCCTCCTTCCCTTATCAATATGTGAATTTGCTTCTATTTATAATATAAGAAAGTAAATAAAGAAAATCTAGTGTTTAAATGCTTTGGCATGTGAGAATATTGGGAGACAAGTGAGGAGTTAATTTCAAAAGAAAGAAAGATCATTGAATGGGAAAGGAACTTTTGGGAAATCAAATTAAAATCAGACGTGTGCTCTTCCGATCCGGTATTTTGATTCCCTTTCTTTGTTCATGAAATTTTCATAAGTTATGCATGGGTTTTTGATGCATTGTTATGGAAACAAAGATTGATTTATTGCATTTGTATCGCTAGTTAATGCTTTACCCATTTTGAATTGCTTTGTGATAATGTGGCCTTGTTGTGTGGTCTTGGCCAATTTGAATCTTTGTGGCCTTACTGTGTGGTCTTGGCCAATTTGAATATTTGTAGCGTTACTGTGTAGTCTTGGCCAACCATGCGCACCACGGGTAGTAGTTTAACTAGTGATATGACCTATTTGTGCATCGAAATGCTTTGTGCATTTAGTGGCTTTGTGCATTAAAGGCTTTGTGAAATACATGATTTTCTCGAAAATGCATTGTCTCACATGAAAGGTGAATCAAAATATTTGGTTATTCACTTAATATTTTGTACTCATTCTCATATTCTACAATTTTATAGGTATTGAATTAAAAGCTTTGTAGTCATATCGTCTCAAAGGTGAGAAAGATACATGTATGTGATCAAGACTTCGGTGAGTGACTGAGGTTTCGTTGTGAGTTGCCGCAATAATTATTATAAAATGATATTGAACATACTAGTGTTTGAATTGTATTTGTAGAGTCTCGCCCTCGATTTTGAATTGAGATAACACTTCTGCTATCAATATTTTGAGATAATATGGTAATAAATTTGGGGGCGTGACAAATCTTCTCTTGCATTAGTTGATATTTAAGTGCTGTTATAAATTAATTTATATGTTTGTCACATACTCCGAAACTCATTACTCTAGCATAGTTGCAGTAACACAATGAGCTAATGATTTCCAACAGGTTGTAAATGGCCTTGCATTTCGATGGTATAGTTTTCCCAAAGTGTGCAAGGAATCCGCACATCCCTGGTATAAGATTGTAAAAAAGCATATAATATACGTATATCACGTAGCCAATATAGTGAACAGAAAAATATTATTGCTGGTTACATTTCCAACCATTGATCTCCCGCTCTTAGTGGTGTACAAACGTGGCCTGCCATTGTTGTCTGCCACAGCGCGACCCAGCATATCTAAAAAAACTGTCACTTAAATGTAGAAGGAGGTAGGCAGTAACGAAATTGAGCGCGAACTGACTCATTGAAAAGGGGATTTTCTGTCGGAGTGTCTAGAATCTCTAACCTCTTCCAACTGCTTCAGTTGGAAGATGTTTGTGGGAATCTAGATTCAGTTTGTCCTTCCCAAATATGTTCGATCAGTGAAATTCAAACGAATTCTGATGCTGCTAATTGGGTAAAAGCCGTTGTTTTCTTGAATGGATACGTTTTTTACAATGTATAGTCCGCCCTCTTCAATCAGTGCGTCTAACTTTTCCATCATTTTTCCTTTTGCTATTCCTTGAACAGATCCCCCTGCATGCATTGAACATGAATTGTTCTTAGTTAAAGGAACATATATATTTAACTGTTTCATATGGGAAAAATCTTTCAAGTCGTACCACTTTGTCAATGAAAAGAAAGTCGAGGCTAGGATCGAGTCTGTCCCCTTCTAGCACTCGCCATTTCCGTCCACACAATAGCTTTAACTGCCAGTCAAAACGATTTCTGTTGACGTCTTTCAAAAGTGTTACGTAGTAGGCATTTTTTTTTTTTCACAACTGAAAGGCACTATATATAGACTGGGAGCAAAAGTTCGGGTGGTACTATGGGATGCAGTGGTGAAGTTGGACTTCAAATTGGCCTTAAATAGTGTTTAAACGTTGATGGCTCATGCTAATTTTTTAAATATAAATGCATCTAACTCCTAAAGACGGCTGGAAATGATTTTGCTAGGCATGCTATAGTTAATGATATCTTGATCTTTTTTGATTTTGTTTAAACCCTACAGATTAATGGTAGATTTTTAATCTTTATAGGCGTCTTGATTCAACAAAAGTGGCTGTGAATGATTACAACAGACGTGTTGTAGTTAAAGAAAATTTGATGTTTTTTGTTTCTTATGGTACTTTGGACAGAACAAAACATTGGAGAAAATGAATGTCCATTTGAGCTTTTATATCTAGAGCCATCTTGTCCCCGTCTTCAATGCTTTTTTCGCGAATTTAAAAGAAATTATGTGTATGGAGGGGAAAAAAGAATAGGCCTATATGTAAGTAAACATGTTGCTAGAAAATTTATAAGTTTCTTGCTAACCAAATCACTCTCGGAGGTTATCACAGAAAAAATTTTAGTACCCGATTGATACTTATCTTTTCTTGGAGTTGGCTGCAAGAATTATCCTTTCTGTCCTTTGCATGCTTTCCAAAATGCGGGCATGCATTGAGAACCAAAAATTGCTTTTAAAACATCAAAAGTTAATGTTAAGACTAGGATACGTAAAAAAAAATTAATAATAAAAAAAACAACCAAGGGCAGAAGCTGTTTAGGCTGGAAACTTGTTGGTGGGTCTCGTAACAGCTCAGCTGCTTTAAAATATATGGTAAATATTCTATAATGATTTGTAATTCGCATATCAATTTGTAATTTTATACAATACAACTGATATATTATATTTCATTTATGATATGATGTCCACACTTACATATCAATTTTGATATGAATATATACTATAACTCTATTTGTACAACATACGGGTGAAAAAAAATCTAGTTTAATAAGTAAATTGACAGTATTTCTACTACTAGTTTGTAAATGAAGTATTTACCATAATAATTCGGTCAAAGAGAGTATGGGGCCTAATTTCCACTTTTTTTTATTTTGTTATTTTTACATATATAGTCCAATTTGGCCCAAAATGAAGAACAATAAAATCTGACAAACCCTTACCCTATAATCAGTTAGAAGAGAGGCCCCAACAACAATGCAACATAAAAACAAGAGAGATGGGAATGATAGATCGCTGATTTCAAATAGAAAAAGAGTGTAATAGATTTTTTTTTTTTTTTTTTAAGAAAGAAACAAAGAAGTGATGTTACGTTGTCCTTCTCCATCTATAGGTAGCAGCGGTGGCCAGGCAAGCAGCAGACGTATAGGGCTGAATGACTGAAGGAGAGGAGTGAATGGCTAAGGTTTTTTTATCTGTGAATTGTATCTGGCCATGCTATAGATACTGGTTTGTGTTAAATAGTTTTGTTTATTTATTTATTTTTGAACGAAAATGCTTTTGGCCGTTTGCCTCAACAATCACACAATTTTTGTCTAAAAATAAACAAAAAAAAAAAAAAGAAAAGAAAATTGGTTCAAATCAAATCAGTTTAACCAGTTAGCTCAGTCGATTCACAACTGGTTCGGTTTTCGTTTGGTTAGATCGGATTGCCCGGTACCCGGTCTAACCTATAAACTGAATCAGTTTCGAGAATCACTGGACTGATTGTCGAAAAAACTGGCCCAAACCCCAGTTTGGGTCGGTCCAGTTTTTCGCGCAATTTGCCACCTTTAAATCTAGAAATTTTCTAAGAAATTTTATAAAGAAGCCTTACCCTGATGTGCCATGAAAATAGCCCCACATTGTGTGGGGTTACTTTTGTTAAATTTGTGTTAAATAAAAGTAAATCTCCTTCATAAAGAGCCTTATCTAACTTTACAAAAGAACTCTCTAAATCTAATTACCATCTAATGTGTGGCTTACTGGATCTGGTGTTGATTGCATCATTTTATCTTTACTTGAAATTCTTTCCTCTTTCAAATCTGGGGTTGGTCTAAAAAAGATTAGTTTGACTAAATAAAATTTAAAAAGTAAAAAAAAAAAAGAGTAAGAAAAAATGCTTCTGACTTTCACTGAGATCTTTTGACACTCCGCCTTGCCATTTATAAAAATGTCCGTCTATTGAGTCAGATAAGACTCTATATATAGAGTTCGACTATCAACAAAAACCGGCCAGCAGTCTTTATATACGGAACACGATCTGATTTCAATGAAATCAATATTTATGAAAACTAGGAATGTGCAAAAAAACCAGGACCAGTTAAACAGGCCCGAAAACCAGACCGAACTGGCCGGTCCCAGTCCGAGCTTTACGGCCAAAATGACTAGTTAGGTCCTAGACCGGTTTGGTCCATTCCTTGGTTTTCATTTGAAAACCCGGAAACCCGGTCAAAGATCGGTTGACCTTTTTCTTTTCTTTTTTTTTAATATATAAATTAAAACCTAGTTTTCACTTTTCATAATACCCAAGAGACAAAAATCAAAAGTATTTCCTTTACATGGTTACTTGCACAAAGACTCATCTTATTTATAAACTCCAATTATTTTACCTTTTTATAAAACTTTCAATGTGAGACAATTATTTAAACTTAAAATTAAATATAAAGGACCAAGACAATTATTAATTTGCCTCAAAGTCCACAAAATTTCCTTCACATAGTCATTTGGACAAATGTCAATCTTATTTATAAGCTCCAATCATATTACTTTGTTACAAAACTTTCAATGTGGGATAATTAAAAAATTAAAGCAATACCACTAAATTTCTTTTTTAAGTTGAAATTTTTTGGCCAATAAACTTCTTTAAAAATCATCATTATTATATTATTTTTAAGCAATAGTCAAGAACAATTGTGTTAATATATAATGTTGCTAAAGTTTGTAACATTGATAAGGATTTTATTAAAGAAAATTGTTCAGATTTATAATATGTTTAGTGACTCTATTTAAGTTATATGCTATTATTATATAAAATGTATATACACGTAGAGAATTTGTGCTTATACATCTTCTCATTTATTTAAGTGGTTTTTTTATTAGTAAAAAGTATGAAATGAATTTTCTTATTTTATTTTAAGTGGTAAATGTTATTTATTTTTGACAATTACATCATTTTTTAATATTTAATCCCTATAAATGTATAATAAAGTAGGAATTATCAATCTTTTACATTTTAAAAATATCAAAATTATATAGTAAAATTGTTAAAATTATAAAGTAGATATAATATTTATGATTTTTATATTTATTTTTCAATTGAGGATACATATTTTAAATATTTAATAATTTTAGATTTGTTAAAACTAAAAAAATGAGAAATAAAAGTAAGTCTAGTACTTCTATTTTACGGAGGCATGTAAATACTTTTGTTGCACATAAAGTCCTTTTATTTGTTTATTTTAAACTTTATTTATATGTATTTTTACATTACGAAGTTTATAGAAATTTTTTTTCACAAGCTCGGAAAAGCTCGAAAAAAATCGAATTCATTATCTGAGCCTGAATGGGGACCGAAACCATTTGAGTTTGCTATTTTTAAGACTCAAATCAGAACTAAACTGAAGATATTTGGTCTAATCTTTGTCCTTGACAAACCCGAGCCTGAAACGTGTTTGCACAGCCCGAATCAAAACCATTGCTACTTCAACCAAACTTTCTCCTACCGAAAATTTATTAATGGCATTTAAATTAACATTAAAAAACAAAAATCCAAAAGTCACGTCCTTCAACCGTACGTGGGCAGGCCACTCCTGCAATCGGCACCGAAAATCCTTTTCGTGTCTCTAACGCGGCTTCTTTGAGAGTCTTCAAATCAATTGATTAAATTGCATATATAATCATAGTCGTAATCATATTAATTAATTAGTATATTGACTGAAGAATATAATATTATATATTATATATATATTATATAGAGGAAATCAAGAAAGGCAAAACAACGGCCTCCCTTTTCCATTCTCTCCTTTGCAGTTTCCACCTAAATCTCACTGCGAATCATACCCTAATCGGCTAATCCTTCATTGATTGAAGTAATCCAAGAGATAAAAATTGATAGAACCAAAACCCACAAAGTGAAAGTACCTAGAACTGTCTATGATCCAGGCAGAAACGGTCTTGGACACACTTGTGGAGATCCAAAATCTTGTACCCAGTTGCATCAGTTTGTGTTAAAAAAAAAAAAAAAATCTCTTCTTGGTGGAATTTGTTATAAAGTTTGTGTATTTGGTGCCGTTTCTTCATTCCATGCTACAAGAGTTATATAATAAGCAGTGGCAGGAATCTAGATGGGAGCTGAAAAGAAATGGCTCTTCAGTCTATTTTCTGCAGCGTTTGTTTCAGTTCTCATATTCTTGTCGACCATCTCGGGCTTTAGTTTATCCTATGATTATGCTACCCAGAAGCCATTTTCTTCCATGGTGCATCGGGGACCTGGTCATCCACCGTCCTTTGCGTACTATATTTCAGGACGCCAAGGGGATGGTGACCGGATTTTCAGATTGTTGCTTGCCGTGTACCACCCAAGGAATAGGTATTTATTGCACATTTCAGCGGATGGGACCAAGGAGGAAAGGATGAAGCTGGGGGTAATGGTCAAGTCCCTCCCTGTTGCTCGGGCATTTGGAAATGTGGATGTTATAGGGAAACCGGATCCGCTGACTTACATGGGATCCACGCATATGGCCGCGATTTTAAGGGCGGTCACAATTTTGTTGAAGGTGGACAGTGAGTGGGATTGGTTTGTCACATTAAGTGCTATGGACTATCCTTTGGTAACGCAGGACGGTATGTCTAGTTTTCTGTTAAACTCTCTTTTATTCTGTTTATATATGTTTGTACTTATATTCTTGAAATGGAATGTCTGAATGCAGCATCATCTTTCTTTTGCCTTATCTTTTGTTCTAATCTAGTAGATATACTGAAAGATGACTACCAATTTTGAATACGAATGATTAGAATGGACTATCTTTTGATAAGAAAGGTTGGTTATTTGATGATTGGCACTATTTTTGCATACGAATATTCATTTACAAGGATAGAGGATCTAGTCTGAGGAACGTTAGCTCTAGAAATTTATGATAAAGCGATAGAAGTTTGCCTTGGAAATAGCTATATCTTAGTAGGAGCTATTCTAACGCAACTTCAGGAATTGAGTGTTTCAATTTGATTCATTTTGTCTTTTTTCCCTCTTAGTTTAAGTGGGAGTATTAATTTATATATTAGCAGAAAGTATATTTTGATGCATTCTACAGCTGATCTTCTCAGCCTCAAAAGATTAAACATTGCCTGCCAGCTCTCAAGTTTGTCTTCTATCCAATCTCTGTAGCATTTATTTGTCAAATGCTTTCCGTTTAATGTGATAATAATAGGATTTTTCCCAATCAAACAGGTTTATTGGAGAGAGTTAGAAAGTAATATGTGGAGTTTGCAGTGGTTCGTAAAGAGCCATTCAGTCCATTTGACTTACAGAGTGAACTTTTAGGACTCCCAAAGAATATGGCAAACAAATTTCTACTTGAAGTATAATTCGATAGTGTTTTAGTATTTTGTTATTCTGGATAAATGATGGCTAGAAACTATTATTCTACCACCCATTAGAAGAAACTTAGATTTGTTACCTTGATGCTTGGCACAGGGAGAATGGTTTTGATCTTGTATGATAATGTTCTTCAAGTATAATACTGGATAATTGCTTATCACCCTTTGAACATTGATACGTTGAATATACTTATATTTGTGGTCCATGAATTCTATCAATTTTCCATTTAACATCTTGCTTCAGGTACATATGACAAAATTATTTATTATTCCATTATATAACTAATTAAAGATAAAAGTAATGCAAAAATGAAACTTTAACAGCTTGCTAGACTAAGAGCATCCTTCATGGCTCTTCCGTCACTTTCCCAGCATTCTACCATCACACTTATCCTACTTTACTACATATTTTATATTTATATAATATCAGTCCCACTCTCCTACCAACAAGTTGGCATGTTATTATGCCAACCGATTGATGTGTAGAAACAGGGGAAGGACAAGTGGCAATAGGTGTGACACGTGATTATTTTTAATTCGCCCATGTAACAGGTTGGCAAGGTTATTTTGTAGATTGCATGCGATTGAACTTGTGCCCATAAATTTATTACCTATTTCTTTATTTGATTTATTTGACTCAGTTTATTATGCCAACTCTGGAGTTGTTCATGGTGTAACTTATCATTGGTACTAAGAGATTCAGAAGTTTGGAATCCCGGAATAATTTGTGACTATCTGATGTTTTCAAGCATGATACAGATTACAGGGAGATCCTACCCATACCTGCCATCAAATAGGAAACATAATAATTGTATGATTTTAGATGATTGTCAAAAAGGAGGAAAGAAGAAAGATTGCTTAAAAATGATAGTCATTGTCAAAAGCAGTGGTTTAGAAGGTGACATGCTAGCCCCTTTAGAAAGTTTGAAAAGCCAAATGGGCTTGAAGAGACTTAAACCCTGGAGCTTGTTTTTGGGAGCTTTATCTTAATTCAAAAGTAGGTCAAAAAGTTAAACTTTAATTTCAACCACATGTTGAAAAAAACAAATTTTCACCCTTAAATCTTTCTTTACATCCCCATTGCAAATTCTCTGGAAAATCAACTTTCAAAAAATCGCTTCTTCATAAAGCTCCCTAGAACAGTCTTCTAATTTCCCATCATTAGCGTAATAAGACAAATTTCCCTTCAGCATCTCTATAAACATTGGCTTCATCACATTCATAATACTTATATCAATCTACCCACCAAGGCAAAACTTATGTTACAGTGTTTTGGAAGGGTTTACATGGTTTCCAAGCATAGATGTCAGGTTACTGGGCACGATTTTTCCCATACTTTTTCTTGATTTGTGCTGTAATTATTAAGCTTAATTTTCTCAGACATATATGAGAAAGGGAAAGAGGGAGAGGATTGAGATGTTAAAAACCTTTTTTACCTTCCTGAGAAAGGAAAGTTAGATGTGTTACACCACCTAATCCAAAAGCTTAAGTTTTTAGAGAGTGTATATATACTGATTTATATTTTATCTTCAAACTCTCCCCTTCACTCACGTACATGAGTTGGTGGTGGCCTGGTGGGTGAGACTTGAACCCCATAGTTCTACTCAATGGTGGAGCTAGCGATTTTGCGTTGTGTATGCACAATTATACTTGTTAAAAAAATGTTAATCGTATATTGTTCATAGAAATTCATGTTATCTCTTTATTATTCATTATATTCCACTACCTTAATTTTTAGTATTTGAGGAATAAATTGGTAATTTGGATCATTTCTCTTATTTTGTTTTCCATTTTTCTAACTAATTAATAATGAATGGAGTTGTTAACTTGTTAGATATTGAAGCTATACGTAAATCATTTTTCTTCCCACTGTTCTTCGTTTATTTGGAACTTAATAGAGTTAAGTTGAAATGATTTTTTTTTAATAATTAATTGGTGAAAACTTAAAAGTGGACTTTAATCATCAAGGTGTAACTTAAACTAAATAAGAAAAATATAGATATCATTTGGAATTTACATGAATTATGTTTGAAAATTTAAGGTATGGGTGGAAATTTAAAAAGTAAGTGTGATATTTTTATTTCTACTCTTTGAAACATTTGAGCGGATGATATGTTCATAACTGAATCTTGCAAATTAGTTCATAATGAGATCTTTAATTTGACACCCATGTTGGATTTTTTGATTATGAGATCTTTAATTTGACACCCATGTTGGATTTTTTGATTAAAATATCATGTTGATTTTGTCAAAATAAGAAACTACTTTGGGGAGAGAAAAGAACAAAATAAAAAGAAAAAAGGGGAAATTTCACCAACATGGGTATGCACATGCATACCGATGTCTCTATGTGGCTCCGCCTATGGTTCTACTGGCTGAATACTTAAGTTGAAGGATCACTTTCATTTATTTAAATACAATTTTCAACAGCATGACTGTTAGTTTATGAAGCTTTTGGCGGTTGATATAAGCAGTTTCTAGGTGGGCCTCTGAGCATAGGCCTTGAAGGCAGTGCTCTAGGACCCCAACCGTATCCCGACCAAAAGCGCCTACAAATAAAAGTTCTCTGCCAAATGTTTAAAAATATATATTTCTTAGATATAAAATAGAATTCACAAAAGTGACATTAGCTTAATTAACAAGGAGAGAAAGTAGCCGTTAAGCATAATAAGATCATTAATTCAATTATATTATATTTATATTTAGGCTTTTATTAAACTTTTAGCATTGAAGTTTCTCTATGTAATCTTTAACCCAGGGCCCTGATAAAGTTTTAGTTTAGAAGCTTGCTTAGGGCTTCTAGAAACTCAGGGCCGGCTTGTTTGTGTTCGTCGCATTCTAAATACACTGGCGCTAGGGTTGCTAATAACCGCACTATGTACTCTGAGCGCATCAGTTGGATAATTAGCTGCACACTGTAGAGCTGTGCAAGAGAAAATCTTTCCTCTTTTAAGATCAGCATTTTGGAGTTTTCAAGAATTCGATCAATAACTCAGGCTCAGTAAATTTTCACTGACATGGATATATCACATGTAAATATGATTCTGATTACTTCTAACTACCAACTTGTTATATTCAAGACTAGAATTTTTATTCCACATCTAAATCTTAGGCAACAGTTAGCGGTGCGTGCTGCAACCTGTAGATCTTTAGGTTCAAGGTGTGCCTACATTTGTCTCTTCACACGAGTTTTATTATCATTAACTACAATACAGATGTTCATACATAGCATTCGATGAATGCTATGTATTTACTTTCATAGCATTCTTAGGAATGCTATCAAACACAATGTTAATAAAAGTCATTTACTTATTATAGCATTTCTCAAATGCTATTATAGAAGTGTTACACTAGCATTCAAAGAATGCTATCTATTACGTGTTATAGCATTCTCTCAAATGCTATTAAATATGATGTTATTAAAAGTCTGTAGTGTATTATAACATTTTCTAAATGCTATTATAAAATAATGGTAATGTTAAGGAACTTCCGGGAAGTTCCTTAACATTTTCCTATAAAATGATATGATAATATTCAAAAAATGCTATCTATTAGGTTCCATAGCATTCGTTTACATGCTGTCTTATATAGTGTTATTAAAATTTGTTCTCTATGATAGCATTCTAATCTTGTTACGCTCAAATTTTACAAGATATAAGAATTATCAAATTTACACATCCAATGGCATTCATTATTACATAAATAAATAGAACAAACTTACAAACCAGTATTACTATTTTTCTTGTCAAAGAACAAGAATTCATCTCCAAACCAGCCATGGATGATAAAGAAAGATAAACTAATACAAACAACAATGTCATAGAAAGCATCTGAACACTAATAATGTAAAGGTGATTTCTTTAAACATTGACGAAAGAAAAATAAGAAAGAAGTTGTGTCCCCATGATTTGTCCATCTAACGCGTCTCCATGATTTGTCCATATAATGTCTTGCTTGATTTGACTCACTCATAATATTATTCATTTTAGCTTCTCCCATTCCAAAGTTCTAAGTTTCTAGCCGCCTGTATTTCCTACAAAAGAATCACAAAACAAACAAAACTAGATGCAATCTTATTAAGATAATATCTTAAAAAATCCAAAGAAATATCCAACGAAGTATGCAAGTTCACAATATTTATCTAACGAAGTATTTGGCTGAAATCCAAATTCTAGTTATTGCTACAAAGCTTTATGAGCTCAACAAGAAAACTAACTTTCTTACTAGCAACAAAAGCAAGTTCTACAGCAAAACATTGACCGTGGTAAAGCAATTTCAAAATTTGACACGTAAACCAGAGAGTAAATATTGAGTACACAAATTTGATGGGAGAACTTAAATTTGGGACAATTCTTTACCCAAAATGATCAAGAAACACTATCCCTGTGTAACAAAGCACTGGGTAATTTGTTGCTAATCTTAAGAAAAAGAACACAGAAGCCTGCAAATTTATTAAATCAATCTATTTACAGAAGCTAGTCATTTAGTCTAGTGAAATAAAGAAAACAATGTTACCATGGTTAAAGAAATAGAATGTTATATTTACCTTTGTTTTAACTGAGCATAACTCTCTAGCAACAGAAGGGGTACTCTTTCTTACATTTCAGGAGCATTTGGGTCTTATTGAGGAATGGAGGTTTCTATCATTTCTCTATGCTACCAACTAGACAATAAGATTCTTGGAAGCAGAGAACACTAGAGGCTTGTCTAAATAAGTTGTTACAACCTGGAAAGTGAATCTAAGCTTGCTTCAGCATCTCTCTTTCAATATCAATGGCGTACCTTAAACCTACTGTAGGATTGTATCTATAGGGATAAAGATCTTAACTTCTGGATCAAGAGTTTCTACAATTGAATAAAGTGACAATGTCAACATACAAAAACAACTAGCAAAGAATCCACGATGCAGACTACATGGGACCAGTAGGCGACCAATCAATTGGAACCCGTCCTCAAGGGCCTTCCTCTTAAACCTACTTGTCAAGGACAACTATTTGAGCCTGGACTTGGCAACATCTAGAATCTAAAATTTAGGGACTATATGTTTTTCATCCTAATAATTATTTAATCATATCTATGAATCAAATATAAGTACTTCCCTTCCCTTTTATCTGTAGTAAGACATAAGTGAAGAAAAAAAAATTTCTCATAATTCAATCACAAAAAAAATTTCCCCATGACATTGTAAATTTAGGGAAAAATGGGAATTCTAATTCTCAAATCAATTAGAAGAAAGTTTAACTCCCAAAGTAGCAATTTAATCAGAATAATATAAATTACCTGGGAAACTATCGCCTTTTCATCAAAACCCATACGAAAAATTCTTGAATTCTACAGTAAATTGTAAAATAACACAAAATTAATGAAAAGTTCAATTGCAAAGTTCATAACCTAAGTACCTTATTCATATCTAAAGAGAGAGAAGCGATCTAGTAAATTAGCAAATTGAAAATCAGTATCCGGAAGTAATCCGCAAAATCTGAGACATACTAGTGTAACTCAAAATCATCAATAAGCTCTCCTCGAGCCAACCACCGATACGACTTTTGCCATCGTATAATAGATACAAAGTCAATTAATCTCAGAGATAGAGATTAATCCAGAAAAACATTTGTTAGGCACTGGCAATTTTAGGTTTAGAAGATCGGCGAGAAAGCGAGAGGAATGTAAATGTGCATAGAAGAGCACAACCAGGGTTAAAGTGAAATGCAGTGCCTTTGAGGTTACCGAGTGCTGTAAAATTTTATAAAATTTAAATACATAGCATTTCTTAAAAGAATGCTATTGTTAAATGTTATAAAATGTCAGTTATGTTGTAGTGATTGTTAAGGTCCATAATCCTCAGTCCTCATATTTCTACTGCAATATTTTTTGTTTCTGGCATATTATCATCACACTTCCCCAGTAATACACTTGCTGTATGTGCTCTAGAAAGTTATACAAATCAAGAATGACGTGTTCTATGTGATTTTGTTAGTAGTATTACACTCTTGTCTACTTGTTCTAATTCTGATGTGTCTTTAATCTTCTTTCAGACTTGTCTCATGCGTTCTCATCCGTTAGGAGAGACCTGAATTTCATTGATCACACTAGTGACCTTGGATGGAAAGGGTAGGCTTTCTTCTGTTTCAGAGTCATCATTACTGAATGCTTTCAATCAACCAATAATGTTTATGTAATTTCGTTGCAGGGGCCAAAGAATTGAGCCCATTGTAGTTGACCCTGGTACATACTTGGCTAGGAGGACCCAAATATTTCATGCAACAGAAAAAAGGCCGATGCCTGATGCTTTCAAGGTTTTTACAGGTAAATTAATTGTAAGTTGTGTAGTTCTAACAGTTACTTTTTCACTTTAGATTTTAATTGCGCACGTCACCTTTTATCCCCTCCTGCAGGTTCTCCATGGGTTATCCTGAGCCGATCCTTCCTTGAATTTTGTGTTTTGGGCTGGGATAATCTTCCACGAACCCTTTTGATGTATTTTACTAATTCTATCTTACCAGAGGAAGTCTATTTCCATTCTGTTATTTGTAATTCCCTGGAGTTCAAAAACACTACAGTCAATGGTGATTTGCGATATGTTGCCTGGGATGACCCCCCACAGATGGAACCCCTTTTCCTTAACACCTCAAATTATGAGGAGATGATTCGAAGTGGAGCTGCTTTTGCCAGACAGTTTGCTAAAAACGAAAAAGTGCTCGACATCATTGATAGCAAGATTCTCAAGCGTGGTCGAAACCGCGCTACCCCTGGGGCATGGTGTACTGGCCGAAAAAGCTGGCTGATGGATCCATGCTCCCAGTGGGGTGACGTGAATGTTCTGAGGCCGGGACCTCAAGAGAAGGTGTTCAGCAACTTGATAAACAGACTTCTTGATGACTGGAAATCACAGTCGAACACCTGCAGCTGACATCTAATGTATGAATATAACGTCTTTAGATCTGAGAACTGTACCTTGTATAATTATAATCATTTTGATGTTATATAGTGTAATTCAGTTGGGATACATTCTTTTGGTGTTCGAACATGATTCTTTTTTGGGGCGGGGGGCCCGGGGGGAGGACTTCCCTCTGTATGTCATATAAAACATTTATGTATCCAATTTTATTTAAGCTCTTTTTTTGGGCATTTCACAATGGAAGATGGTTGTTTCTTTTGAATTGAACAGAAATGCGTCAACACATTTTCCATGACCAAAGATCTGTGATCAATGAAGGGTATACTGCAAGTTCTTTACAAATCAATGGAGTAGTTCCTTTGCAAACTACCACGAAAACTAGCTAAAATCATTCTAATATGTTAGATAGATTGCAGAGTTCACGGCGCTTGTGTTGCTCATCAAAACTGAGTTCAGATAATTAGTGATCCACCGGGTATCAAATTGACATGGGCACATCGATGATTGGGGAAAGAGAAAGAAATGTAAGATTTTAGACGTCGAAACATGTTATGGGATCATTATCTTTTCATCCGTTCATTCGATCATCTATCAATTCATACATACCAGAACATTTATCAACTCAAATCCATGATAGAAAATATGAAAACAATTGAAATCTGTCAACGCACCAAAATTATTCCCCATATATTCAAACTTCCAGTAGAATGGTTACTTATACACATAGCTACGCCATCAGCTTTAGAAGTCTTCAAAACTATGCAGTAATCAAAATCAACATTATACCAATATTATTTTCCAACATTCTGAGAACGGGATTTCAAATTTCTGCGCTTTCTGGAGCGATGGATGGCATTGGCCCGGCATCTGTTGCATAATCTTCGTTCAAATCATATGTCTTCTCCTCTGTATTCTCAGGCGCTGTAATCAATCCACGGATCCCATGAATTGTTAGCCACTCACTGTCATACATGCCAGGGAACGAAATTTCAACCCCGTTAACCATTAATAGTTCATCGTATTCGTTTCTGGTGATCTCTAGATTGAATCCCTCGGCATTGTTTGGAAGCAGAATCCCATTGTCCGTCATCTCATTGAGCTCATTCCAGCCCACTTTACAGGGCACCAAGTGCCTCAAGAACAAGGAGGAATATCCAAGAAAATCCCCAGAAAACTGCACCAGTTTCTCATCTCCAGGTGCAAAAATGGTTAACTTCACGTTTTCTGCAAACCCAACTGCAAAACCCATCAACTGCAAGTCAAGAAACGAGGCCATTATCGAGTAACCTCGAGATTTCAACACCCCAGACGCCTCTTGGAACCGCGAGGACGTCTCCAATTTGAGGCATTTCAGATCCCGATCTGGGCCAATTACCTCGGTTGTCGTCTCATTCGCTAATAGGCTGAAATTCAACCCAAAGAAAGTATCAATAGCATAAACCAAAACCGACCCATCATCAAAAATAGGTGATCGCGAAACCTTCACATTATTGATCGACAACTCTACTTCCTTAGACTCGGCCTGACTACTGGTTATCGTAAGATAATGAGAAGGGGAGAGAGAGGGGATTCTGGAAGGAAAAGGGTGGGAGAGAAGAAAGGCAGGGGATAGGGAGAGAGGCGAGAAGTGCAGCAGCAACTGGGCGAAAGAGGGCTGACCAAATACCCTGAAAGCCCCGTCGGGTGGTGAGAAAATAGTGAGGGGGGTGGTGGTGGCTGGAGGGAGCGGGAGACTAGGCGCAATGAGTTGAACTGTAAGGGACATGGCGATATAGCCGGAATTTGCAAGAGTCTCCGCTGCATCAAGAAGGGCTTGCTGTGTCGGGTGGTTGCCGGAGACGGCGATGCAGACGAGAGAAAGAGTTACTGTGATGAGAATCAGTGGCACAGAAGCCATTGTTGCTGAGAATGAAACGAACTCAGTGGAATATATGCATATAGAATGGCGGGTAAATGTGGAACTGAAGTTTGTTAAGAGTTATTTTCTATATATAAAATAAATTTTTTTTTTTATTTTCTATTTTTCCGAAATTGCTTTGACGGGTACTCATCTCTCTCGATAATGCTATGCGTTATATACTCGTCATTTTATTTTGTTGGGTTAGGCCGCTGCATCTCCCAATCTTTAGTAATTAGTAATACATATCTCTATAAATCGAGGTTGAGATCGTACAATTTGACATAAAAATTTACTGGTTAATAAAAATGAAACTCTAACAATTGATTGTTGAGCACAAACCATGCTTGGACGAAGATATCAACAAGTTAGTTCCGATTTTCAAAAATATTTTCATATAATCTTATTGTGCTCTTCCAATTTTCTTAGTAAACTACGCACATGTGCGTTGCACGGAAAAATTAATTCAAAATTATTTGTTATTTCATAAATTATAAATTTAATATTTATATATAAACAACATACTTAAAAATTATAATGCTTTCAAATAATAAAAAATAATAATAATGTAAATATAAAAGTGTATTCTTTTGTCCCTTCGGGGACATCCAATTAAAAAAACAGTGTACCCTTCATAGTTATTTATTTCGATTTCCTAATAGAATGTAGAAAATAAAATATAGAAACATTGAGTTTGGAAAATTTTGTAACAATTAAAGGGTTAATTTAACAAATAGTTCATAACCTTTGAATTAAGAATTGATTAGATCTTTTTTGTTCCACCTCATGGGCCCCAACCTTTCAAAAAATCACACGACAGGTCCTTGCTGACAGTTTCCATCTATTTTTCCGCTAAGTTCTTCGAGAAATTACCATTTTATCTCTCAAATTTTTATATTAAAAAATAAAAAGTTTAAAAACAATATATATAATTTATTTAATAAAAAAATGAAAATAGACGGGAGGGACCCCTCTTGTGCTGCCAAAAATGGCAACACAAGGAGAGAGTATCCCCCTTATGGTTGCCGAATCGGGTAAAGGCGAGTGCTGTCATTTTCAGCATCCAAAATGGGGAGAGATTCCCCCATTGTGATGTTATTTCCAGTAGCGATTTTGAAGTTGGAAATGGCAGCTGGCATTTTCGATAGCACAAGGGAGGGTCTCCTCATTTTCAATTTTTTTAAATAAAGTTTTTATTGTTTTGTTATCAAACTTTTTATTTTTTAATTTAAAAATATGATGATAATTTCTTCGAGGACTTAAAGGAAAAATGGATCAAACCGTTAAAGGAAAAATAGATCAAAACCAACCCGTCATGTGAGTTTTTGAAAGGTTAGGAACCCAGAATGCTGCCAAAAAAATGTTGGGGATCTAATTAATTCTTAGCTCAAAGGTTGTGGAGGATTTATGAAATTAGCCCATTATTAAACATACTACATCAATGAGAGTTGATCTTTTTCTCGAGGGGGAGGGATATATAACTCCTAATGCTGATGTGACATTACCACGTTAGTGTTGTGTCACATTGTAGTGATGGTGTGAGAGTGTTGTATCATCTTACATGGCAATGTCACTTTGAGAGAGGGGTAGGACTCTTTGTTTGGCTACTATTTAAAAAGTTCCTTCTTATGTGGCTACTAATTTAAAAATTGTCTTGATTGCAAGATAAATAAATAAATAAATAAAAATAATAAAAATAAAAATTGCCTTGATTTATCAACCGATTTAAATATTATATTTTAGGCAGATGACAACATATCGATAAGCCACTTCTTTGATGCCATGTATGTTTTCACATTAGTCTAATTATTATTAACTCTAAATGTTAAATCTATTTTTAAACAAATATATTTTTAGATTATTATCAAATGCCACTGGGGGGAATATCATTCCTACACATTGACTATGGCATTAAATAATTAAAGTCGATATAACTACATAAAAATATTAGTTGTCAACGAAACTCAATAAATCGAAATCATCTTCACTAAAGTAGTTCATTGAGAATTGCAACTATTTCCACAGGTGAACGGTTTCCGCAATAGTTGTTAGTTAATTTTTTAGTAAATTATAGTAGAAGTGCTAGACCTTTGCATCCATTTGAACTTTCATTTCCATCCTTTCAATATTGAGCAACATGCTCTCACCTCAATCCGGACTCAATTCAATTTAAAAACTTTACCTTGAAAGTCAACCTAACTGAATGCAATGCAATGGAAACCCCAACTCAACTGGTTGGTCTTGCTTAGGGTGGGTTTGCCTCATTCTAATGTCATAAGAGCGCATGTAACCCATTTTACCATTTTCATGCAATGTTTACACGAAAAGAGTACAAATTCTACTATCTGAACTCATATACATCTCCTTACACCAAATAAACATCATTTTTATATTTACCTATTCTATTGATATTTTACCGATCAATTTAGTTGACAAATCAATTTGATTGTCTAAGTGGATAGTGTAGAAAGGTAGAAAACGAAATTAAATTGTTACACATTTATAGTTAAATTAGACAACCATATTCCGTGACACATTTTAAAAAATTACAAACATACATCCTTCCAAATTGAAAGTGGCCCGACAATAGCAAGATAACCAAAATACTCTTTAGAAGGACTTAACAATTTAGGAAGGGGAAAAAGAAAAGAAAAGACAACACAATTAGTAGAAACAAAGGTCCCCCAACTTTTGCATTTATTCACACTCTTATCCAAAACCTTTAAATACGGACTGAAAGTTTCAAAAGCTTAGATTGGTAAGTACAACCTAAACCCAAAGAATTTCATTTTAGAACCGTAACCAACGCAATTGTATTGTCACGTGCTGCCTCTCCCATCCCGCCAAAGTTTTAAATAAAAGGCCCAATAAATACATATAAAGATTCCAATTATGAGGTAAAACTTCTCATAATTTTCTATTTTATTAGAGGAATAAAATTATTATCCTCTTTGATTGAAGAACAAACATGTAAAAACTACGACAAAAGACAACATCAAGTGATTTAATTGCAAATAGTAGCACAAAACGTGGGGAAAAAAGTTAAGTATCTAATTCAATTTTTAGTATTAAATATATATATATATATCATAGTTAATGTATTAAAAAAAACCAAAGTTAATGTAAATCTTCATTTCATGATTTATTTATGTCAAGTTTTATGTCAAGTATTATTGGATCACATATAATAATTGTATTAAGTTTTATAAATCACAAACACCAAACCTGGTGAGTTTACTTTGAGCAATTACAGAGCATAACTTGGGAATCATAAATCATAAAATTTATATAATCAGTGAATTGTGCATAGAAAACTAAAAAATGAATAACACAAGCGAACCACATATACGACTCGACAAAACATGATGATAAAGGGAAATGTAAAATTGAGATTTATTAATTGGCCTTTATTAGATCGTCAGGCTTTTCTTTAATTACCCTTTTGTTTTTCCAATTTGATGATGCAATACTGATATTATATATCTTAAAAGTAGCTCATTTAGAATTACAACTATTTACCTTGTATACTATATGTAACCAAAGTCAATCTTAGGGTAAATTGCAGCAAAAGTCACCAACCTTTGAATCTATCTGTCCCTTTGTTTTTAACATTTAAATTTGGACCAACAAAATCCCCAACCTTGAATTGGTAAGTACAACCCTGTTCCCAAGTCAACACAATTAGAGAACTTCAAAACGAAGTTCAACCAGTGCCATAAAAAAGCCAATGTAAGTGTTGGATTGGGCAAGATCATCAATACCCAAATTTAATATTATAAGTAACAGCGATTTCATTCGACAATGTTTTATGACCTAATTTATTTATTTACAGGAAAATGAATATGGATTCTAATGTTACCTTTCCGAAATTTTAATATTATATGATTTGTTAGCTTTTTTTAATGCCAAGTTGATTTATTTCATTGAACTACGGTATTATAATAACATAGTTAACATCAATTTCCATTCAATAAATTATTATGACAAATTATTATTTTTTTATTATAAAAAATAGTAACATGATTTCAATGTCATCCATTTCCCCCTTTTTTTAATTTGTAAATTTATTAAAATAAGTTAGTTGACACTTCTTTTATATGGCAAACATTTAATATGTCTATTTTCGTGCATAAATAGAAACTAATGTAAAACAACAGCATGAAAAATGGGTTGTTAATTTATTTATTTATTTTTAGACAGGAAAACGGGTTGACAAATTAATCATACACATACATTAGAAAGTCCAAACATAAAAAATAGAAAAATGACTTTTTTAATAAATAACAAAATCAGAAATTGACTTCATTTTTAATCAATTTTGTCTCTAAATAAATAAATAAATATATATATATATATTTATATTGAAGTGGTTATTATTATTATTGGATTATTAGTTGTGTTTTTCTCTCAATTATCAGTCATTTGAAATTCTTACTTCCGATCCAATTTGAAATTCTCGATTTCAAGCATGTACTGTAAGAGAGGTTGCTAAATTGAAGTTAGTTTCCCATAAATCTATCTGAAATGAGGTTGAGCTAGCCAAATACAGTGCAGTTTATACCTCTACATAAATAGTTATGCAAAACTAAAATCCCATTACTAAAGATAAAAGAAGTTTTACGGTTTCACAATTTCTTGTATTATCTTTTGTTTGACTTGAAAATAATACAACTATGTAGTCAATGCACAACAAATAACTATATCACTCATCTGGCCTTAGGCGGACATCTATCGGCAAATAACTGATCAACAATTGAATTGATATAGACAGTGAGCGGTCCATGAAAATGGCTTAAAATGATGGAAGCTTCACTTTTGAAGCACATTTCTATTGGCCGAAGTCAGACATTCAATTAGATTTGTACAAAGTATCTACACATATAATACATCAATGTTTCATTCAACCTATTCCCTTCTTTATCGCATTTCTAATGCTTCTCAAGCCGTAAAATTCATCACTGAGATTAATCTTGATAAAACAATTCATTTTTATCAGAACCTATATAAGCATACATCCGATTACAATGGAGCCTATTAAACAATAATTACTCATTAAGTTCTAAAAATATACAATAATTAGAACACTTCATAAATCACAATAAATTTTAAAGTTTTTTCCCAGATCAAACATGAGATGGAATAAATGCCATTTATCGATAAATCAATACTCAAGAAACTTCTCATTTTTCAATGCAGGCACTACAAACAAAATAAAAAACAAATAAGATTGCTTTCATTTTGTGCTAATAACTCTTTCAATAATTGGAAAAACAAATAAAAACATACTAACCATAATATGAAATAATACATCTAAAACAGTACTATTTTTTCTCTCTTAAAAATTAATATATAACAGAGGCAAATAGCTTTCTTATTCCTAATTTTGTATAGTAATATTGTTTTATTTTGGAAAAATGTGAAATTTTCTTGGAAAAATAATATAAACATCTACATAGTAAATCAAAACATACATATATAATTACAATAAAATGGCAAAATTCTAGAACCACGGTTTAAAATTGACCAAAAATCTTTCCACCTTGAGAGTATCCAAAAGGATTGTCAAAGGAAAGCCATCAGGGAAGATGCTTCAACATTGATTTTAACTGGTTCACAACATCTTCCTAGATCGATGACTCGCTGCATAAATTTGAATCAATCACATTTGAATACTCATAAGCAAAAGCATATCCCAAATCGGTTTTAACAATTCTTTGGCTGCAAAGAAACTTTTGGCTGCTTCAAAAAGAAGAAGAAACTTTTGGCATTTTTTCCAAAAAATAAAAAACAAAAAGGAAAAAAAAGAAGAAACTTCTGGCATATTCACTTCCTCGTTGGAGAGAATGGGAATGGAACGTGACTATTGAAAAATGCTAGTAGGAAAACGTACCATAGAAGCAATTATCTTTTTTAAATAACCATTATACTGGGCCCCGCAACTATATACAATATGAAGGAAAATAAATAGACCAGTTAGAAATCGTACAAAGGAAGTAAGACAAATAAATGATGGGTCCCACAAATATATTTAAAAGCGCATGCACAACTGACCGGCTACGGGAGAAAAAAAAAAAGAAATACTTTCTTAAATGGTGGGGAAGCTATCCAGACGGTTGCATTGCATTAGGAAATGAAAAGCTCAGCAGACGTTTTGAAATATCGGAATATTGCTGGGTCCACTCTATTACCTCCATTTGATACTTTACAAAAAACACACACAACTCTTCAAAAATAACACAAATCTAATCCTATTTTCCAAAAATAGCTTGAAATTTTTAGGAGGGAAAATTAAAAAATGACCCACTGGTCACTCTCCTACTTTTTTAATTATAATATAATTAATAATATACAGATAACCACTACTAATCCATAATTTCTATTTCAGTGCTAAGCTTGTTTTCTTTTAAGCTTTCTCTATGTTTTGTCCCTGCATAATGAAAATATTATAAAGAAAGAAAAAAAAGATGGGGTTGGGGGCGGGGGGAGGGGTAAGTTTCAATGTCAAAACTCCACGTCAATCCCCGTTCTACTATCTTCAGTATAAATGTCACTGAAAAAGTTCTACTTTTAAAAGCGCAAATAACTCCACTTGCACAAGTTTGATTATTGACTTGCACTAATAGGAGAGATAAATTTTATTTTATTTTTTGGTCTATATAAAAAGTTGTGGCGTAATTAGCTCCATGATAAATCCAACCGCAATAGATGGAGCATTTTTTCATCAATGTAACTATTAGGTCAGAGATCAACTAGAGGTTACAGTATGGCTACAGCTACCCTTGTTTGCCACTCTTCTAGTTTTATGGAAAGTGATTTGATTTTGAAAAAAAAATTATAGAGATTAGAGATCAATGTAATTAGTTTTTTTTTTTTGCTATTTATTAATCATACGAGTATCAGTGTTCATTTGATTCTCATTATGAGAATCAAATTATAATGAGAAATTACGAGATGAAAAAAAAGGTGAAAATTTATTTGAAATTTGAAATGTGTAATAATAATTAAATAATTATTAAATCAATGGTTAAATTATAAACGGTGAAATTAATAATTTAGGAGAAACTTGAATGCAAATTTACCGATGAAGCATTTCATATTTCCAATAGGGCACCCCTAACTTCTTTTGATTTGCCGATCTCGTTTCTCAACTCCCTTCCCCATCACAAGCAATCGCGCCGCAAAATTCAGCTCAGCAAACAAATAGCAAGCTCCAGCAAATTTCTGTGACCGTTTCTATACATGGCATTTCTCTTTCAGAAATTTCAAGAGGTAAGTCGTCTGGCAGTGTACACGCACAATGTGTAGTTGAAGTTTCTTGTGTAGAGATGAATCCTTTAGGCTGAAATTTTAATGAGCCCTCGTTAATTTCTCATAGCGGGTTCAGGAAATTGGTCTAATGTGAATTACAGAGTTTCCAGATTGCAGAAAGTTTCATACACCGGGAAATCATAGATAATGTCTCTTTAATTTCTTTTTAGGTTATTGTCCTTCATCATTTCTTTATTTGTTTCAGCATGTTGATTATTGTTTCTCAGGCTGTGAAAGTACTGGCCAAAAGTCCCACGTTTGCTCGAGATGGACGGCGCCTTCAGTTTGAGGCAGATATCAATCGCCTTTTTCTTTACACCAGGTCACAGACTTTCTTTTATGTTGAGTTAACATGTATATGTTTGATGCAGTTAAGATTCAGTGAGTTGCTGGGTAAAATTTTTTTGGGGCTTGGATATCAAATTGAATGATTAGTAGACCCCTCAGTATATACGTATTTCTACCTTCAATATGATGTTTGATATGCGGCATCTGGTAGGAGTCAATGTAATAATTTACAAGATTTACTAACATGACACAGTCCACGTTTGCAAACAGGGCATGCATACCCATGGACGTGATGACATTTTCGGTTTTTCCCATCGTTATCTTTGAGTAGTAGTCTTTGTGAATTTACCAGTTTGGAAAGACTAGTTTTTGTAATCTTGGAGATTTGCCAAAATATTCAAGATTGTTGCTTTGCAGATCAAGATAAATCTGATGGACAACCCTTTTTCACTTAGTGCCGGCGGCTTCCAGTAATATGGAAAATATTTCTGCAAGATGTAGGGAGTTGGTTTCAAAGTATAATGACTTTTGGCACAAGCTTGCATCTTATGCTAAAAATGCAGCTTGTCTTAATAATTTACCAACTATAGTGATCCAGAAACTCAATGCCAGTGGTTAATGATTTAATATTCCAGTGGTTAATGATTTAATATTCAAGTGTCCACCAGTCAGCCAGATATTGTTTTGGTCGGATCAATAGATCAAGACTGTTTTCTCTCCATGTTTGTGGACATGTAACTGGTGTTTCCATCACTTGGCCTAGAGATATAGCCTATGGTTCAAATTGAATCTAGCCCATACATCTAAATGACTTAGGGAATTGCCACCACTTCGCCCAAAAAAAAAATACACACACACACACACACACTATACAAATGCAAGCTGTACTTATGTCACCCATAATCAAGCTTGAGAATATACTCCAAGCACACTCACCTTTGGCCATCCCGATTTTAAGTATGTTTGTGCTTTATATACCTACTACTTAACATAAATGCTCCAACATTTACTCAGAGTTTAAATACAAGATAGACTGTACGTAAATAATCTCATGCCTTCTCCCTTTAGAAACATCATTGTTTACACAATAATTCGTCTTCTCCTTCATTCCAATTTGCTATTGGATATTATGATATATCGACAACTGCTTCATCGAGGAGAAAGAAAATCACAAACCTTCCATGATAGGAGTGGCAAGTCCACTATAACCATCTTCTTGACGAAAGCTATGCATTTGAACTGTAGCAGCATTAAGGATAGAGAATGTCATTATGTCAACCAAACACTTGAGATTTGATGAACCCCCTATATGGAGCTTAATGGTTGGACTATGCCAGAAGAAATCTGGTTTTCCTTGTGGCAGGCCACATTTCAACCATTTTAGCATGATGTTTGCTTTCTCTCATATGATGTTCCGTGCATCTTTTCTGCATAAGATCAGCATGGTTGGACCAGTTTCTGTTGTTGAAATGAGCAACATTATTGTGGTTTTATTTTCACTAAAGTCAAAAGCACATATAATTGACTGGAGGCATGCTGAATTTTTTATATTTGATGTGTGGTTGGGGCACTATCTTCGCTGTCAGTTTTAGCACTTCAGAATGGTTAGTTACTTCTCTTTAGTTGCTGGTTTCATCCTTTTCCACAACGATGTGGTGTATCGTTGAAAACGTGCTTTGAATTAGTCCCGAGCTTTATTTGTTAGTGCTGAAAAACACTCCTTGTTATCTTGATCGCTTGATGAGTGTTGCAATTTTGCATCCAATTTTTATCAAGATTTCATCCATTTTGCTGTCATCTTTCTTGACAAATTCCTTTTATTTCCAAAGCATAGGATGTAATTCTACCATCTTTTGCATTTGCTCAAAGTGTTTCTCCATGGTTAGAAATTAGGATTTGCTACTTCCTTTGTTGCCTGAAACTCTGACTGTATGACAAATGTCTCAAACTGCAATCATCATAATGAAAAATTGAAAAATGATTGAAAAGAACTTCAAAATTGATCTGTTAAATTGAGGTTTATATGGACCTCCTTAGAAACTATTGGTTCTCGAGAAACCAATAACCTCTGAAAGACAACACAACATTATGAAAATAATAATCTGGCCACTTCGCATTCGTAGCATGGAAGTATAGATTACCTATAGCTCAGGAACACCAAAAGGTTCCACATCTCCCACACCTCTACCAATTACGAAAATTATTCTACAAATGACAACCTAGACTAAGTCAAAAATAAATAAATAATCCACATTAAAAATAAACTCTATCAGAGACCAAATCAATGTAAGGTATTACCATCACTTTGCCAAAAGTCATACCCTACGTTTGGTTGGTATTAGTGCTTGGGGTCCCTTTTCCAAGTCAATAATTGAACAGGGAGTGGGCCGGAAGGGAGTGAGCTTGGGGGGGGGGGGGGGGGATCCCTCGGATTGATACTGGATGATATAGGACACTGTATTTGCATAATAAGTTATAGCATCTCGGCAAGCAGTAACGTACTATGTTCGGAAGTTAACTTGGACCATATTTTACATCTTTACATAGAATAAATGCAGTCTTGCATTTTGATGTATCATAAGTGATCACATTTAGGTAACAATTGTAATATCTTAGATAGAAAATTGCCTCAGTGACATAGAATGGAAGAGGTGTAATGCGTACTTTTCCTCAGCAGTTGTTTTCAACTTTCTTTCTTTGTTCATGTGCTGATGTTTTATCTAGGTTTACTATGAGTTAGTTGGTGGTGATGTTCTAACTTACCATCAATCATTACATGCGCATACATCTGATTTAAAGTAAACCATAGAAAATATGTCTCTGTCTAATGATGAAACTTGGGATTGGTTACCGTATGACATGTATTGTTCTTGTCCATCTTGTGATTTTATCTGAATTTAGTCACTGAATGAATATAACACAGTCTCTTATGATAAGTATTGCTTTTTCTCATGAAAAGCTTCACTTTTCAGCTACAATCGTTTGGGAAAGAATGCTGAGGAAGCAGATGCAGAGGAGATTATTGAGATGGCAAGTAAGGCCTCAATAGCTGAGCAGGAGAAAATAGTCCAAGAAAATATTCATGCGCAAATCAATAACTTTTGCACATGTATGGATGACATTCTCCTTCCTGATCCAAAGAATGTTGACACTGTTAATTCACCTTCAAAAGAGAATATTTCTAAACGCAGTGGTCTTGGGCTTGCTATTGGTGGAAGTGCTCCATCACATGATTGCCCTGGTGAGTCATAGTATTATTTGCATTCAGTTAGAATGATTTTGCTTATATCAGTTACATGCCATAGAAGTTTTTAGGAGCATTTAAGTTTGAATTTACTATCCAAGTTGGTCTACTCCACCAGTCTCTACCCATTCGATATTAGTTGACGTGTTTGTACTGATTTTTCCATTTGAACATATTTGGCCAGATTAGAAACCTCCAAAAACTTTGTTCTGTCCTTGCATGTTTTTTGTTTCATTGTCCGTCCCCCAAAAGATAGTCGATTTACCATATTGAGCATGTATTTAATTTTTTGTTTTCACATTTGCCCCTAATTAAATTATCTTGTTATTTCTCCACATTAGATATCTATGTATTGGAAGTACTATCAAACAATTTATTAATGAGACAAGGGTATATATGAAAAATACATGTAAAATTTAATATTTCAACTATATTAACCATCGTTTCTTGATCTGTGTGAAAATAGCTACCGGACTATCTTTGTGGAACAGAGGGAGTAGTTCATTAGATACAGGATCTATTATGTGCAAGTTATGGATATGTATATTTTAGTATGAATGCCAATCTTTGGCATGTACTTCTAGAATTTGATTATTGATACATTTTCAGAACAGCTGTGCTGGAAACGAAACCACTAAAACGTTCTGAGGTGTCGCAGAAACTCAAGGATCCCTTCGGTTACACTCTTAATATCAAGCCATCACAAATTGAGCACGAGGATGCTGGGCAAGGTTTATACATAGATGGTGAAGCTGATGTAGGATCTGTAATAGCTATTTACCCTGGTGTAGTATACTCACCAGCATACTACCGTTCCATACCCGGATACCCGAGGGTTGATTTGGAAAATCCTTATTTGATCACAAGGTATGACGGGAATGTAATTAATGCACAGCCCTGGGGTTATGGGGGCGAGACTCGTGAAATGTGGGATGGCTCAGCTGTTCCAGAACCCGGGCCAGTTACTGAGAGTGCTACAACTGGTTCAGATCGAGTATGGCGGCTACTTAGTAAACCCCTGGATGGTACACATGTGCCGAGGAAAGGTGAAGTGTTGGAGCGGAGAAACCCTATAGCCTTTGCACATTTTGCCAATCATCCTGCAAAGGGTATGGTCCCAAACGTTATGGTCTGCCCATATGACTTTCCACTAACCGAAAAGAATATGAGAACCTACATACCGAACATTTCATTTGGAAACAGAGAGGAGGTAACAATGAAGAAATTTGGGACATTTTGGTTCAAATCTTGGAGATCAAGCGGCAACGGGCCAGAGACTCCGGTTCTCAAGACTCTTGTTCTAGTAGCAACAAGAGCAGTTTGTAATGAGGAGCTTCTTTTGAACTACAGATTGAGCAACTTGAAGCGCCGACCATCATGGTATACTCCTGTGGATGAGGAAGAGGATCGTCGAAGGTGGAGTTAGACCACTTTGGCACAGGCTTCCATGTCTTTTTGATGTTGACTTGCATTTTGATTCAAAAGCTGTAGTTTTTTTTTTCATTTTTCTTGCATCATTTTTACGAGTTTTATCAAGTTACCGACCTTTGATTCTTGCAAGGGTACAACTTGTTTTTGTCTTTTACATATATTTTATTGTCCGCACGCACAAATTTATAGAGATTGCTTTCATAAAGTCCTAAACACAATTGGAAGTTCCCTTTGGTGGTTGCACACTATATAAGACCTCTCTTTTTGCATTGGTCTATTACCATTGAATTTTTAGATTTATCATTATGTTGGAATATACGAGCAATTTTAAAGAGACATGAAAAAGAATAATGCTATATAGCAGTAGTGGTGCTTGGCACCAGTCTAGATGGCATTTAATGTGTCATTAAATGATAAGTGGAATTAAATAAATAAATAAATGATCCACTTAATTCAACTTTTCATTTAGTGTCACTTTGATATAGTGTCAAATACCAATGGTGATAAATAGCACTACTCTATGAAAAATGACATGAATAAGTGAAATTTTCACATGGTAAGATTTTATTGAGTGATGACAATATGAATATTTTTTTTCATCATCATCATTCAATAAAAGTGTGATCTCATCATTCAACTGTATTAGTGCACTCAAAATTGCCTTGCAAGTTCATGAACCGTGGAGTTCGCTTGATGTTTAACAAAGTAATTAACCGCAAATCCCCCCAAATTCAGAGTGATCATATCCGGCTGAGACGATGGAGTCTGCTACAAGTTCAGCGTCCTTGAAAATGACTTGGTGTTCCATCGATCTCACCCGAAGTAGAGCCTCTTGTAACCCCATAGAGTCGGCTTTATTTTGAAAGACTGCACAACTCCCCCACTCACATCTCTAATTATCAAGAATTTTCTAAAGAAACAGATCGGGGCTCCGAAACTTCCACTAATCAGCCGCCATCTTACAGGTGAGGTGGCGGCTGATTATTGGAGGTCGGGCCCTGAAACTGGAGTCCGATATGTTTTTATAGACAAACTGCTAATTATCATGCCAAAAGCGAATAACATCTTTTTTCTTTTGACAGCAATACATGTTGGTTACAACTAGCATTAGCAAACATCAACAAATAACAAATGGCTTCCTTCTAAAAATTGGAGTGATAACAATGTCAGTGATAATCTCTCCTGCAAGAAGTTCAAAATTTCCTAAAAATTCACATATATTGGCATATAAACCAAGAGGATCAGTAGCACTATAGAAATTGCGGCTCCAAGCCTCCAAGAGGTCGTGGAAGAATGGCAGGGCTTAACAGTCAAACACAACGTGTTAGAAATAAAATTAGACAGTAATTAGTTGGGTGATGTGATGAAGAAGGCAAGATCTTACATTGATTTAACTCCAGCTACAACATCCTTTAGGGAGGTGAAACTTGGAGTATACATAAAAATTTAGGGGAGATCTACTTTCCCCTTAGGTTTTAGTTTTTAATATAAATTAGAAAATATTTTTCAATTTTTTCGTATCTAATACACAATACAACACTTAAAACAAGAAAAATAAATCGATTTCAAAGAGACCTAGCCCATTTGCTTATAGAGTTAAGTTGAAGTACTGGCACCTAGAGTTGGGGTGGGTATTCAGTCATTCGGTTTTAAAACTAGCAAACAAGAACCGAACCGGTTCAGTTCGCTGGTTTTTCGGTTAATTTTAACCAACCAAATGGTCAGTTATTTCTTTTAACCGAACCAACTCAATTCATTTGAGTTGGTCTTTTGTCCACTCCTACCTAGAGCTCCCAAGTTTGACTCCTTTATTTGCGGTAATTTTCTGTATTTTATTTGTAGTGTGTATTCTCTCATGTGAGGGTTTTTATTGTTAATTTTCTCATGCTTTATGGGGGTTGTAGTGCTAATATACTTTGTACTGTGTTTCAGTAGGAGATATATGTCGACGCATTTATTCTATTACAATGCATATTTGTAATCGTACTTTTAAAAAATCAACTTATTTCTTTGATTAACACAAAATTGAAAACATTAAGTTCTAAACTTAAAATTAAAAATTGAAACACGGAACATATCCTAATAATCCATGTGCATGCGATTGTGCAAGCAACCCAAGTCCTTCCCCTCTGGATAAAGGACTGAAGAGAAAACTACTCCACATACTTCAAACATAATGAAAATGTCAGTTCAGGCGATGTCTGGTATTGCTGCAGTGTCATATAGATGATGTGACATAGTGCTGGCCGTTAATATGATTTGAGTAGAGTATGTGCTGATATTATACCACATTATTACTTGAACATTCCTACCAAAGAACAGGGACATGGCTGTTGGTATGATTTGAGCAGAGTATATACTGATATTATACCACATTACTACTTGAACAGTTCACTAGGACGAGTGCAGTCCTTTACGACTATCCAATAACAATTGGGCCTGACTGCACTGGAAATCCAATCCAAATCTAAACCCATGGACTAAATTTTGATTATTTGATTTAAAAACCAGCTCATTCAACTGGGCCCCAAGGCTTTTTTGTCCATTTAGTTTAAGGCTGCCAAACCACCTCACCCAATCTTCTTTTATAAAGTAAAAAAAGCACGGTGTTACCATTCATGACCGATATGGGATTAGTTTCCCCACAAACATGCAGCGAAAAAACACACTGCACAAGAAAAAGCTAAGCTAGGAATTTGTCATTGAGAAATACATGTGCAAGCCCTGCTTTAGAAATTATAGTAATGAAAAAGCTCTTGGAGGGCACATGAGATCCACATGATGATTATGTATGCTACACAGAAAGAGATTTTAATTTAGCCCTTTAAAAATGATTATGATTTATGTCTAAAAAGTCTGGTTCCGTCACTCTCGACCCCTAACTAGAGAAGTTTTCCTCCTAAAATTTCTGACCGCACTGAACAAATTTCCTAGCCCCACCCTTGCCAAATAACACTACTCTGCTTATTTTTATTTTTTTGGGTGTTCAAGTATACTATCTTTATAAAGATCAATTAATTAATAACAAAAATAGATAATTCATCACATATAATAATCTCATTCTACAACCAAACCATCTACAAAATTGCAACCTTCCTCGAGAAAACCCTACGAGCCCCATCCAAAGAAACACAAGGTGACCTATAATATATAAGATAGAGGTTAAATTAAAAACCACAATCGATGACTTCACATTATAGAACATGCGTTAACATTTTCATCACTAAAGAGTGTCGAGTACTTCTCGACCGGAGTGTTAGGGCTCGGAAATGCCTGTGCGATGTCTCTAACGTAGCCAGAGGGTGCCTTTTTGTCATAGGCTCCGGGAACGTATGGATAGTATGCCAAATTGTATTCAATATACGGCCAAAATTCAGCCCTCTTTCCTGTGCTCTTCACTTTGTTTAACACGTTGTTCGGCTCGACGTATCCGCTTACAACCACCCGGCTTTGCTTTCGGTTTACCTCGACTGATCTTACACCTATTCATAGTTAACCAAAAGCCAAAGAACTCCTAGTTAATTAATTATATATCGATAGGAAGTAACGTCGAAGATTCTTTTCGTTTAATTTGTGTGCTTTATGCATGTTAAGCGGAGTATTACAATTTTCAATTCATTTGTAGTTTTTCGTTTTTGAAGTAATTTAAGGAAAAAATGGATTTATTTTCTTTGTTTTAAGTGTTTTTAGCTTTTTATCCAGAAAATATTCAAAACAACAAAATGTTATTTTGAGTGTTACTCAGATTTTCCTCTTTTTTTTAAAAAAAAAAAATATATTTTTGAAACTTGTGTTTAAAATGAAAAATATGGAAGCAAACAAGTTTCCAAATGATAAAGAGAATAGAGACTTCTAATCATGTGAGATTATTTACTTTCCATTTAATTAAGGTTTAGCTTTTTGGACCAATTATATTAAGAGAGATCGACTTTCTGGAGGAAACTGCATTGCGAACTCTTCTTTCGCAGCCATCACAGTCCATCTTGACCTTTATTTCAACTGTCTGCCCATGCAAGTACCGATTCATGATTAATATATATGTATAGACAATACATAAATTAAATTTATAAACAACAAAAATAGAGCAACTGAAAATGAATGATGGATATCATTTATACAGAATATATGAGTTTTTCAAGATGCGTAAATGTGATGACCTGATCAGATTCTGTTGTGGAATAAAAATAGATAATGTGTGCCAACAAACATGTCACAGAGCAAGCTGTGTCACATTACCTGCACCGGCTTTCGCTTGCTCTTTCTCGTGCTCATAACATAAAACACATCTGAAATATGATCGACGAAACCCATATTTCTTTTTCTATGAATTCCCTTGAAAATATGTAGAGAGAGAGAGAGAGATTTATTTGATTTGGTTAATTATATTGGTTCTCGGTGAAGTATGTGTGGGCGTACATGAACAATGAAAGAATACACGTCTACAGTTGTGATCAAGTTGTGTGCATTAGATTTGGCATAGTTACATTACATTATTATATTAAAGAAGGTGACTTTTGGCTGTAATTATATATATTATTATTGAAATTAATCATGCAACATGCAATCATCATACTCGGGTAAGAAAAATCGACGACAACTGGGCGGGCGCGTTTCCGCTTGCTTCCTCTCCAATTAATCGCTGTTCAAAACTTGGACTACAATGATTTATTGATTTATTTCCTCATGTTACCTGTTATTTTCTCCCATTTTTCTAGATTTTCCAACCATCGTATTCTATCATTAATTAATAATAATTTCAATCAAATGTAACTTAATCTTAGGCATTCAAGTTTCCGTAGATGACAAGCCACGTACAATATATCATCAAATGTTATACTTATCGTGTCCGCAAGAAAAAACTATTCTGATTAATTTGATAGAAGAGTTATTCTATATCTCGTAAATGTATTTTTAAACCTTTGACAACTAGATCTATCACTGCAACTTTAACGAGTACGTACGTGGCAAAGCTCCAATGGTCCATCTAACTTTTCAAATATATATATATATATATATATATTTCTTTAGCTATTTCGTGACTATAAGCTACTTCATTGAAATATATAAAGATGGAAGTACCATATAGGTGTCATAAATTTATTCTTGAAGTGTATGGTGGATATTTATATATGCTAATTGAAGACAATCGAAAGAGACCCAATGTTTTAGGGAAAAAAGTCCAGTATTCCAAGAGTACTGAGTACTCGACACTCTTGACTAATCAGGAAATCACATGTGAGATTTAGGGTCCAAATTAAATAATAAATTGAGACATTTGAATCCCTCTGATTGATTAAGAGTACCGAGATCAGTACTCCTGGGGTACTAGATATTTTTCCATGTTTTAGTTGCATTATTTTCGTAGACCATACAATACCACTATATATGTGCTGTGTTTTGCACACATGGGAATTTAAGTCTTGCCCAAATAATAATACAACAAGTGTTTGAATGTTTAATTTACAATCATATGAAAATTCATGGTCTAAATTGCTCTTGCTTTCACTATCCAAATTTAGTGAGTTACTATGATTGCACAATCATTTGCATGCTGAATTTCTTGCCTATACGATTCATTTGGATTAATTTTTAGAAGTTTGTCGTGTGCATGACATATGAAATGTAAACAATTAATTATTAACTTCAATTTATATTGACGCGTCGTGAATTTTTCTTTTAAATGCCATTTTCTTTAGTTTAAGTATCTTAAGTTTCATATTTGATCACGCATAGTGAACGTGTGTCAGTATATGTACATTGTACACAGCCGAGACTAATTAATGTTCACAATTTTAATAATTCTGGAATATACTAAAGAAGAAAAAATCCAAATAAATTAATAGAGGTTTGATCAGTGGATGCATTAACATATATAGATATTTTCTTGCTGAGTTCCTTAAAGTTTACCTACTGATACTGTGACTCCAAAGTTTTTAGTAAACCTTTAAGTCCATCGGAAAAGAGAGAGGGAAAAAAAGAAAAGAAAAAGTGTAGTGCCAGGAAAAACAATTTCTGTAGATAGATTTTCTTATCAAATTAAATTCGTGTCACTACGACTTACTCTGAATTTAGCAATTTCTATACGAGCACTCGCCTAGCCGAAAATGAAAAGGAAAAATTATTTAAAAGACAAATATCAAACAAATAACTCATACAATATTTCTTCGGCTCAACTAAGCTTAGCCCAATTCAAAAAGTAATCTCTAATCCATGAATTAATAAATAGGTTGACCCAATATACAATTGTACCATGACCCAATAAACAGTCAATAAATTATCCATAAATCTAAGAGCCCAAGATTAGGCCCATCTCACATTCTTGGCCAAGAGACGTGAAATTGTTGGAATTGAGTCCTACATGAAATCAAACACTAACCTATATAACAAACTAAAGAATCATTCAAGAGATTATACAACTTACTTGCATAAACAGCAGCCGAGCTGTCAACATTTAGGAACGAACTCCAGCATAAACACTCTGTAAGTATCTCAACTAATTTAATTTTCAACATATATACATATAATTATAATTTCATCATGTTACAAATCTACCTATTTTGACTCGCTGCAAGTATTTTGGAAAAAAAAAAAAACATATGTCAAGAACCATCTCAACTCATCTTGCATAACACAATCATGTAATTATCTTGCCTTACGTATATGAACACACCACTTTCCATGCATGGTTATGAAAACCATATGAACCGTAAGACCCATTTCATGTGTAATCTTTCACCTTTAATATCAAGTCATAAAACTTACGTTACATGTTCCTCTCACCATTTAGAACACAAATATATAAATTTCATAGCCTAAAACCCACTATTTTACTAGACACTCACAAAACCCGTTTCGAACCATCGACACCAAGTAACACGATTCATGTTTTTACTTGTATAGATGTGTTGCTCTCATGATGAGGAGCATTTTTCTATATTTATATCTTTAAATTGACAAAGGAAAATAAACACTTAAGGACTTCTACAGATTCAAGAAAACCGTTCATGGTCAGGGACTTATTTTTGTAAATTTGACAAATTTATTTAATTGCATTGTATGTCCTCAAGTATCAAAAATAATTTAAGTTGGTCCCTATAAAGATATATGAACTGATCCTTAAACATTATGAAATCGGTCAGTTGCCCTAATACTTCCTGAATCTTATGTTTTGGTCCCCAGGACCTCAAGAATTCTTCAATTGATTCCTAATAAACTCTTAAAAGATACAAACTAGTCCCTAAAGCTTAATGTGGCAAAGAACTAACTTTAAAAAGTTTTAATAGTTGTCCAATTCAATAATATTAATACTTAATAACGTTTAATTAAATTACCAACACACATAATGCGCACTAAAGCATTAAATAAAGTGTACTAAAGTACATATTTGTAATCTATTTTGCTAGAAGATGGTATCGTGGCTTTCACAATTTAGTAACTTCACATCCGCTTGCTTCTACCCAACTTTTCAAAGATTTTAGGTGGGAAATTATATACAATGTAGTTATATTTTCTATGTCCTTATCGTATGTGTGATTTTAATTTGTTAAATCATTACCGTGTTATCTACATGTTATCTATAGTTGTCAGGAACCGTAAGTGGTTCATAGTCGAATAAGAACCTTTGGGTTAGCTCATCGTGCATATTATAATATTTGCGGGCAAATTACTGTCCGGGATCCTTAAGTGGTCTAGAATCTAATTTAAGTTCTTGAATTTATTTCACAATACAGTTCAACAGACATCTACAATTTCAATAGTTTTCTATAGAATGATTTTACATGTCTAATTTACATATTTGATTTGGACTTAGTTGTTGCGTACCCCACTAAGTATGCTTGTATGCTCACCCCTTCTTTAACATTTCAGATTGAGGAGCTCGAGGGTGGCAAGGCCGCGGCGGAGGGACTTGATTTTTAATTAATAATAATATTATCTACCATATTGCTATTTTACAATATTTATTTAACAGTTGAACTTCGTTTTTTAAATGTTGGCAGCTTTATATGCTTTGTTCGTACTTCTAACTCAAATTGGTGAATAAAGTTTCCGCATTTATTCATAAGTTTTGAGTTTTGTAAAATAAAAGTAAATATACTTTTTGCTCGAGCGGCATGATTGTAAAGATTTGAAAGGTCAAAAACTAGTTTTAGTAACACTCTAAGTTAATAGAATTTGGAGTGTTACAAAAAGTTTATTTGCAGTGGATCTAGAAAAATTTTCCAGATGGGCTAGAATGAAAAAAAAAAAATTAGTCCGACTAAAGGCATATGCCAAAAAAATAATTTCCTATATAAATTTAGCAATAAAAGAAAAAGGAAAAAACTTTCCAGCGGACACGGGCTACATCTCGTGCTGGCCCCTGGATCCGTTCATATTTATTTGATCTTAGCATCAAGCTCCTTTTTTATGCACATTAGTTACAGTCATCTACTCAAAGTGGGCAAGAATTAATCTAAAAATCTTCTACCTTGACTTTATGTAGCGTCCCTAGTAGCACATAGGTATATGGCGGCATGATGCCGCCATAGGTCTGGCGGTAGATATGTGTTAATGTGTCCGTTACTAATATCGTGTTGACATGTGATGAGAAATTATTAATTTTTCATCACTAGAGACCGTACCATTAATTAATAGTAAGTGATACATAAATATCGAGACAAAGTGGACATATAAAGCGCAAAATTAATTTTGAAAACATTGAAAATGTTCAAACACTTCTCAGAAGTTTTGTTAAAAAACCTTCTACCCTATGATGCACGCCACATGTATTTCAAACTCATGTAGCGTGCATCAATGCACGTCACATAGAGTAAGAAGCTCTGTAATATAGAGTAAGAAGTTCTGTAATACAGAGTGCTTGAATATCACCGTTGAAAACATAATACTGCACAAAAGCTCGAAAACAACACGGGTTTGGTATCACAAATTCAAATTTAGAATCGCCAACGTACGGCATTTTGGCTTCATTAAACAGTACAAGCTGTACGCGGTAAGGGCTAGACAGAATTATGTTATCATTTTTGTTTTTAGTGCAACAATCTGTTTGAGGACAAAATTTTTATGCTGTAAGCAACTAATGTTTGTGGACAACCATGAGTTTGACTCAAGGGCGGGGGTTTTTCTTATTATTATAAAGCATTTCACCACATACGTCATAACCATGTAGGAACGAACAATTTCAATCTGCATTTTATAAGTAGAAATAGGTATAGATATAAATTTTACACACGAAGTAAAGAAATCTGTAATAATAACAAGTAAAACAAACCCATATTGGGGAATCGAAGGTGCCGAGCCGAGTTTTTATGACGCGCCAGAAGTCTGGAGGGATTATCCGACCAAATGCACAGGGGCAGATAATAATTAGATAATTCATGTGTAGGACAATCCACATGAAACAACTCACATGTGAATTGTTCAATTATCACTCGACACGTGTGCCTGGCGGGATGATCTCGTCAGAAGCGATTAATTTCAATACCGAGACTTAGCTTAACCCACTAACCAAACAAATTATGCCTCATTGGCAAAAAAAAACCTTATTTTTAAATAGATTTAGAGGGGGAAAAATCAAAAGAGCCGATATTTAGCTTTGCTCCGTTCGTTTCCCAGTCACTTGTTGGCAAGGTTTCAAATACATTTGGTACTCTCTTGTAACGAATGAAAATTAAAAACAAGTTGATATCGAGATCTCAATACCCTTTATGTGTAAAAATAAATAAATAAACTAGTTCAAAATAAATAATTAAGTACCATTATTACATTTGTCTGTACTGTAACACTTGACCAATTAATCCAATTTATTTGTCAAAAAAAAAAAGTACATTACATAAACATTATTTGAATCTAATTATTATAGTTGGTTACCAAATAAACTTATAAATTTAATATGCACATCTTTATATGAAAGTTGGTAATCATTTATTGTTACACAATGAAATTTCGTCACATGTTTGCATTTTTTTACTTTTTTTTAATATGAAAACTGAATATTTCAACAGTGATTTTATTTTCCTTTTAAGTTGGGAAATAAATAATAGTTGTGAAAAAATGCGAAGATCATTTTTTCTTTTAAATTTTTTAATATGTATTTGAAATCTAATTAAGCTCTTTTTTAAATACACATTATGTTATGCGGGTTCAGCTCATGATGATACCCAACTTAAATATAAGACAAAAGTTGGAGGATGGTTCTTGCAATTTGGATTAGAATTAATTAATTCCCTTGCAAATTAACTTGGTAGCTTAGAAGTCTTGATAGCACGAAATCATAGGCCATCTTGAATTGGTTTTTTGGCTGCAACATATATACACGAAAACAGAGAAAACAGTACGCGGAAGCAGAGGAAAAATGCACATTCGCGCATTTGTAAATACGAGAGAATTAGGGAGAAAAGTCAGCCTTGTTTTCTTGCTACTTGGAACGGGTTCTTCCCACGTTGAATCGGGTGATTGTCTTCTTTAAGCGGTAGTTTTCTCCAAGTTAATTCTTGAGACGGGTTAGGTGATATTATTCTTCATATCTTGTTATTGATTACTGGATTTCATCTATTGTTAGATGAGTTATTTGTGGTGTTAAGAATATTGTTCTTGACGGTGTTACGTTATTGTGGTAGTGCGTGATTACATCTTGATTTAGGGCGATAATCTTGAGAGGATAAACATTGTATTCCCATTATTATTTAGTGATAGTTGAGTTGTCGATTTGCCCCATCGATTTTCTCTTCTCATTGGAGGATTTTAAGACGTTAAATAATTCTTGGTGTTATTTACGTTTCTGCACATATCCGATCTGTTTGATATATCGATTGTCTATTTTAATTACACGGGTTTAGAGAAATTGATTTAATTCCCAACATATTAGAGGTAGATATAGAGGGGTATGCATGATTCGAATCTAAGATCTTTGATTTAAAATGTGAATATATAATTATTACAACACTTATTTGAACCACTTAATTAAACTTTTTGATCAGTTTTTAAATAAAATTTTATTAAGTTTTGCAAACAAAATATTATTATTAATTAATGACATGACAACATCAATTATTTGCACTTACGTAGCAATCTTACCAATATAAATACACATAATATTATTGTGATTGCTAATTAATGAAGTGTTCCTTACGAAAAGGATGCTAATAAAAGCTTTACAGAGCAGCTAATTGATTTTCTTAAGCTTTAAGAAAAAGCTGCAAACATGCCATTTGTACAAAAGCCTGATAATATTAAATAATAAAAAATGATTTCTTAACGAAAACTGTGCTGAATATTGCTTGTGGGGTGGGGTGGTGATGCTACAATACAAGGATTGAAGTGTAAACCTTGTGAAGATTATAAGAACTGAAATTCAGTAGCCGAAGGAGAGAATTCTCATGAATTGTATTAATAAATGATCATGAAAATTGAAAGTTTCTTAAGTACCTCAGATATGTCTAGTGATATAAATATTTCAGTTAAACTTTTTATTCAAAGTGAGCTAGATAGAATTATTTGTAGAGTACATCTCCAAATGAAACAGAATTAAGTTCATGCAATTACATCAAACAACATGCAAAATATAATTGCGGAATTAAAATGTAAGCATCCTATGTAATGTGGTAAAACTCCTAAGAGAAAATCCACAGGCCCTCTTGCCACAGAAAAACAATCTACTATAAAGATAATCAAAATACAAGAAAAACCTTTTTTGCAAACTTGTAAGAACACAAATTAAAAGAACAATTAGAGAAAGCAAATAAACTCCTGGATTTCTTTCTTTTAACTTGTTGATAGAGTATAATCAAACCCTTAGGTCTTAACTTTATTACCACTCATTTTTTAAACTTGATCGCAACCACCTTCTAAAGTAAGAACCTCCGTTCTTAACTGTACACCAAAAAGCTGATTATCTAAATTGGGATTTGTTCACAATCACGCTCAAAGTACTCTCAATTTTGAACTGTTCTGGAAAAATCTATGCATGTTAAGCATGTTCAGTTTTGCTCAACTTGTGTCAATTCTATCATGTTCAACCTTTGTCCTTTGGGTATGCCTCGCTCAATATTTCTCCTCACTGACGTGATTTTCTGAAAGCCCAGTAGCACTCCTAATTCCCCACACTTTTGACCACTTTCCTCCAATACAAGCTTCTCAAAACTCTAAGGATAATTATCAAGAATATTCGAATTTGAATTATCAACCATATTTCATATTCAAACAATATGTCTATATTCAATGAA
>CAVNYN010213098.1:46831-65368 GCA_963692815.1 Nyctanthes arbor-tristis
AATGGGAATGACTCTCGAGGATGAATTGAAAGCATTACTGCTTTTAAGTTCATTGCCAGACAGTTGAGAGACATTTGTTGTGACAATAAGTAACTCTACTTCAGATGGTATGTTATCTGTGGATTCAGAGAAGAACAGTATGTAGAATGAGGAAATCAGGAGGAAATCTTCAAGTTTGCATGTTGGTACAGATAATACATTGGCTCTTATTTCAAATGATCACAGAGGAAGAAGCAAGAACAAAGGGCAAAGGCGTCACAGCAAGTCTAGAGGCAGGTCCAAATCAAAAGATAAGAAGACTTGTTATTACTGTGGCAAAGAGGGTCATTATAAAAGAAATTGCAGGATTTAGTTGAGAGTGCAGAAAGAGGTAATAATCAAAAGAAAGGGAATGAAGATACTATAGGTGTGGTGACCAATGATGTACTCTCTTGCGAAATGGGTCAATGCCTGCATGTTGGAGACCCTCTTACTGAGTGGCATGTTGACAGTGGTGCCTCATACCATGTTTGTAGAAATATTGAGTTGTTTACTACATATAGAGCAGGTGATTATGGCCAATCAAATATAGCTAACTCTTCGCATTCCAAAATCATAGGAATCGGTGACATTCACCTGGAGATAAATATGGGGTACATTCTAATTCTGAAGAATGTGAGGCATATTCCTGACATGCGGTTTAATATGCTTGCAATAAATACGCTCGACTGAATGGGGTATTTGGTGATCAGAAGTGGAGGTTATCAAAAAGATCTATAGTAGTTGCCAGTGAAAAGCTTTGTTGTACGCAATACAAGACTTATGCAAAGGCTTGCAAGACTGAGATAAATATAGTTGAAGAACCTTCTCTTGATTTATGGCACAGGAGGCTTGGACGCATGAGTGAAAAAAATTTGCAGGTTTTGACTAAGAGGGCAGCTATTTCTTTAGCCAATGGTACGTCCCTAGACCGATGTGAACATTGTTTATTCGGTAAGCAAACTCGAGTTTCCTTTTCTGGCACATTTTAAAGAAAAGAGAATATTTTGGATCTTGTACATTCTGATGTGTGTTCTCCTGGTGATGTAGTATCTTTGGGTGGAAATAAATATTTTGTTACATTTGTTGATGATGCTTCTAGGAAATTATGGATCTATCTTTTGAAATCTAAGGATCAGGTACTCTAGTGCTTTAAGCAGTTTCATGCCATAGTAGAACGAGAAACAGGGAAGTGTTTGAAAAGCCTTAGAACAGATAATGGTGAGGAATACACTTCACATGAGTTCAGAGAGTATTGCTTAGATTTTGGGATTCGACATGAGTTTACAGAAGCAGGGACTCCTCAGCATAATCGTGTGGCAGAAAGAATGAATCGTACCATTCTTGACAGAGTCAGATGCATGTTAAAGACAACCAAGCTTCCTAAGACATTTTGGAGCGAAGCAGTTCAGACTGCTTGCTATTTGATTAATAGATCTCCCTCAGTTTTCTTAGATTCTGATATTCCGGAAAGAGTTTGGACAAGTAGAGATGTTTCATACTCTCATCTGAAGGAATTTGGGTGTAAAGCCTTTATACACGTACCTAAGGAACAGAGATCGAAGCTTGATGACAGAGCTACTCCTTGTGTTTTTCTTAGGTATGATGATGAATAGTTTGGATATAAGTTTTGGGATCCAAAGAAAAGGCAGCTTGTAAGAAGTAGAGATGTAGTGTTTTATGAAGATCAGACGATTGAGAACTTTGATAAAGTCGAACAACCTAAGGGGATGATTTTAGTTATTCCTGGTGTCATACCTGATAATTTCTCAGCATCTCAAACTAGCACTAGTAGCCAGATAACTCCTATTGATGATGAAACAATCGATGATAGTCTAGTTGATCAGACTAGTAATCCGGAGGAACAGATTATTGATCAGGGGGAGCAAACCCTTGTTGAAGAAGAAATTAGAGAATCAAAAAGATCTGCAAGAGGACGTATACCATCTACCAGGTATCTTGAGTCTGATTATATTTTGCTCACTGAGGATGGAGAACCAGAAAGTTATTCAGAGGCTCAAGGTCATAAAGACAAATCCCACTAGATTAAAGTCATGATAGATGAGATGACTTCTTTAAAAAAGAATGACACCTATGAGATGGTAAAACTTCCTAAGGGTAGGAAGGCTTTGAGGAATAAATGGGTGTATAAAATCAAAAGAGACAGCAATGGTGACTTGTTGAAGTACAAGGCTCGTTTGGTGGTGAAAGGTTTTGGGCAGAAATACGGTGTTGATTTTGATGAGATTTTCTCCCCTGTAGTGAAGATGACATCCATCAAAGCTGTTTTGGGTTTAGCAGCCAGTTTAGACTTGGAAATTGAACAGCTTGATGTGAATATTGCCTTTCTTCATGGTGATTTGGAGGAAGAAATTTATATGGTACAGCCAGAAGAGTTTGAATAGAAGGGGAAAAAACACCTTGTATGCAAATTAAAGAAGAGTTTGTATGGTCTAAAGCAAGCACCAAGACAGTGGTATAAGAAGTTTGATATTTTTATGATGAGTCAAGGATACACAAGAACTACTGCAGATTCTTGTGTTTATTTCAAATCTTTTCCAGGTGATAAATTCATTATTTTACTGCTTTATGTTGATGACATGCTTATAGTTGGCATGGATGCAGGATTGATACAGAAATTTAAGGATTCCTTACATAAGTCATTTGATATGAAAGATTTGAGGTCAGCTAAACAGATTTTGGGCATGGAGATTGTTCGAGACAGAAAATCTAAGAAGTTGTGGTTATCACAAAGACATTATATTGAGCAGGTACTTGAGAGGTTCGACATGAAAGAAGTTAAGCCAGTTAGCTCACCCCTTGGAGCTCATTTCAAACTAACTAAGAAATCCAGTCCTTCGACTGATGAGGAGAAGAAGAAAATAGATGATATTTCTTATTCTTCAGCAGTTGGTAGTTTGATGTATGCTATGATTTGTACTCGTCCTGATATTGTACACGCAGTTGGTGTGGTAAGCAGATTTCAGTCTAATCCGGGCAAGGAGCATTGGGAAGCAGTAAAATGGATTATGCGGTATCTTAGAGGAACTTCTAATTTGTGTATGAGTTTTGGGGGAGCTCAGCCAACTTTGATAGGGTATACGGATGCAGATATGACAGGTGATCTTGACAACATAAAATCTACATCAGGGTACTTGTTTACTTTTGCAAGAGGAGTTGTTTCTTGGCAGTCTAAGTTGCAAAAATGCGTAGCTTTGTCTACAACAGAGGCTGAGTATATTGCTATCACTGAAATAGGAAAAGAGGTGATATGGTTGAAAAAATTTCTTGAGGAGCTCAAGTTGAAACGAAGTGAGTACGTCATTTACTGTGACAATCAGAGTGCTCTTGAGTTGAGTAAGAACTCTATGTATCATTCTCGCACCAAACACATTGATGTCAGGTATCATTGGATTCGTGAAGCGGTTAATGAGAAGCTTCTACAGTTGGAAAAGATTCACACTGACAAGAACATTGCTGATATGTTGACAAAGGTTATTACCAAGCAGAAGTTTGAGTTCTGTGCCGGCCACGCTGGTATGCATTCTAGGTGATACACTTGAAGTGTGGGATACCTCCTTCATGGACTGGAGGGGGAGATTATTGGGCGGGTCCAGCCCATTATGATATCCAAAACACAAGACAAAAGTTGGAGGATGGGTCTTGCAATTTGGATTAGAATTAATTAATTCCCTTGCAAATTAACTTGGCAGCTTGGAAGTCTTGATAGCATGAAATCCTAGGCCATCTTGAATTGGTTTTTTGGCTGCAACATATATACACGAAAACAGAGAAAGCAATACGCGGAAGCAGAGGAAAAATACACATTCGCGCATTGGTAAATACGAGAGAATTAGGGAGAAAAGTCAGCCTTGTTTTCTTGCTACTTGGAACGGGTTCTTCCCACGTTGAATCGGGTGATTGTCTTCTTCAAGCGGTAGTTTTCTCCAAGTTAATTCTTGAGACGGGTTAGGTGATATTATTCTTCATATCTTGTTATTGATTACTGGATTTCATCTATTGTTAGATGAGTTATTTATGGTGTTAAGAATATTGTTCTTGACGGTGTTGCGTGATTGTGGTAGTGTGTGATTATATCTTGATTTAGGGCGATAATCTTGAGAGGATAAACATTGTATTCCCATTATTATTTAGTGATAGTGGAGTTGTCGATTTGCCCCATCGATTTCTCTTCTCATTGGAGGGTTTTACGATGTTAAATAATTCTTGGTGTTATTTACGTTTCCGCACATATATTATTGTTTGATATATCGATTGTCTATTTTAATCACGCGGGTTTAGGGAAATTGATTTAATTCCCAACACATTAGAGGTAGATATAGACGGGTATGCATGATTCGAATCTTAAATCTTTGATTTAAAATGTGAATATATAATTATTGCAACACTTATTTGAACAACTAAATTAAACTTTTTGATCAGTTTTTAAATAAAATTTTATTAATTTTTGCAAACAAAATATTATTATTAATTAATGACATGACATCATCAATTATTTGCACTTACGTAGCAATCTTACCAATATAAATACACATAATATTATTGTGATTGCTAATTAATGAAGTGTTCCTTACGAAAAGGATGCTAATAAAAGCAGTATAGAGCAGCTAATTGATTTTCTTAAGCTTTAAGAAAAAGCTGCAAACATGCCATTTGTACAAAAGCCTGATAATAATAAATAATAAAAAATGATTATTATTATTATTATTATTATTATTATTATTATTATTATTATTATTATTATTATTATTATTATTATTATTATTTCTTAACGAAAACTGTGCTGAATATTGCTCGTGGAGTGGGGTGGTGATGCTACAATACAAGGATTGAAGTGTAAACCTTGTGAAGATTATAAGAACTGAAATTCAGTAGCCTAAAGAGAGAATTCTCATGAATTGTATCAATAAATGATCATGAAAATTGAAAGTTTCTTAAGTACCTCAGATATGTCTAGTGATATAAATATTTCAGTTAAACTTTTTATTCAAAGTGAGCTAGATAGAATTTACATAGTATTGTAGAGTACATCTCCAAATGAAATAGAATTAAGTTCATGCAATCACATCAAACAACATGCAAAATATAATTGCAGAATTAAAATGTGAGCACCAGATGTAATGTGGTAAAACTCCTAAGGGAAAATCCACGGGCCCTCTTGCCACAGAAAAACAATCTACTATAAAGATAATCAAAATACAAGAAAAACGGTTTTTGTAAACTTGCAAGAGCACAAATTAAAAGAACAATCAGAGAAAGCAAATAAACTCATGTATTTCTTTCTTTTGACTTGTTGATAGAGTATAATCAAACCCTTAGGTCTTAACTTTATTATCACTAATTTTTTAAACTCGATCGCAACCACCTTCTGGATTAAGAACCTCCGTTTTTAACAGATCGGAAGAGCACACGTATCTAAATTGGGATTTGTTCACAATCACGCTCAAAGTACTCTCAGTTTTGAACTGTTCTGGAAAAATCTATGCATGTTAAGCATGTTCAGTTTTGCTCAACTTGTGTCAATTCTATCATGTTCAACCTTTGTCCTTTGGGTATGCCTCGCTCAATATTTCTCCTCACTGACGTGATTTTCTGAAAGCCCAGTAGCACTCCTAATTCCCCACACTTTTGACCACTTTCCTCCAATAACAAGCTTCTCAAAACTCTAAGGATAATTATCAAGAATATTCGAATTTGAATTATCAACCATATTTCATATTCAAACAATATGTCTATATTCAATGAACAATTAAATATGAAATATCAACAATCTATGATAAAATGCTTATCTCAAGTAACAACTAAAATTGAATATAATTTGAAATAAAGTAAATTTTATCTTTAACAATCTTTTGACAATTAAAAACCAATAAAAAAAATTAAGTAAAGGCAATAAAAAAGATTGATAAAAGTTTGCTCAAATGTTTTACCAACAAAAATAAATCCAAACAATATTTGAATAGCCCTAGATCAAAACAGTGAAAGAATAAATTATAAACAGAAATAAAAAAATTTATAAAAATAGGAAATCCCAATTTCCTCCTTATAATTTGAGGGCTTAAACAATTTTGAATATTTCGAAAACCAATGGGGCTCATGGACTTCTAGTCAATGAGTTTTGATCGTCTCGTCTTTTCGTTTTTGGAAAGGTATTCTAGGCTTAAATTGGACATTGAAAGCGAAATTCTCAAATGTTAGTTTGATCTCTTTCGGTCCAATTCTCACTTAATTTATTCTGCCATATGTTCCAATCATCTTCTTCTTCTTTTGTGGGTTGGGTTTGGGGGGAGGGGGTGTGGTGGGGGAGGAGATCCAACATGCAAATGTCTATCCTTTGCCCTTGGGAGAACTTCAGAAAGAGTGATACTATTTATCTAGACTAGAGATCAATTGGAGATTAGTTTCCAGTCTACTTGATATTACTACATTGCGGAATGAGTGGAAATCTATAGATATATGGGATTATTAATTTATTTGACACCCAATAAGGAAATGACAACTAGATTAGAGATAACCCTTTTTCCCTAAAATTAATTTTAACCTACACCTTTTTTTTAAAAGGATAGAAAATTACTAGATAGATAATTGGGTAATTATATTTGCTTTTATTTGGTACGCTACATTTTAATTACACCGAAGTTCCTAAAGTTTAACTGCTATTATAAATATGTCCTTCAACTTTTTTCTTCGTATGATTATTATCTTTTACCCTCCTTTATTACTATATTTTACCTATATTAATAATCTTCATCAAAATTTTTCTTTATCCCATCATAAAAAAAGGTACAGACTACAATCAATTTTTATATAAGTAAATAACAATGGCAAAATTTTGTCATAATATTAATATTAAAGGATGCTAATAATATATTTCAATAAAAATCATATATAAGCATAATTTGAGCAAGTGTTGCAGTTGTTAAGTTCTCATGTTCTAAGTAAGAGATTTTGAGTTCGAACCACACATGTCACTCCTCCCTTTTCTCCCTCTTGTATTAAAAAGAAAAAGAAAAAGAAAGAAAAATCATATACAAGCAAAATTTATGTTATTATTAAAAACTTAATTATAAAAAAATACAATCTAAAAGTTGAGGACAAAATTATACTTTAAATAAAAGTGAACCTTTTTAATACAATTAAAAAGCGTTTTCCGATTTTCTACTTCCAGTCGTTTCCAATTGACTAATGCTCTAACAGTGGCAGAGAAAAAAGGGGTCGATGGGGGATGGAACTCCCTAGCCCCCAAACTTTGGAAGTTTTTTTTTTTAATTAATTATCAATTTTGTTTTTTATTTTTTGGGTATCTTGCCTTCAAATATATTTATTTGGAGATTTGTGCAAGTTGAACTTTGTTTGGAGATTTGTTTAAGTTGAACTTTACATTTTTTCAATTGGTGATAACAGTCTTTTATGTTATCCAACTCTAGAATTTAATTTTAGGTCAAATTTGATACTCGTAATATGAGTTATGAGTAAATTGCATTGGTTTGTACCCGAATGCAATATCAACATGCTACAAAAGTATTTTGATAAATGAAACATGGTCATGGGCACTTGATAGTGTTTATCACGCACTAATTATTTGCAAAATTTCTTGTTATTTGATGATCATTTGATTTTGATAAGGCAAAAATGTTTTTGTGTATCTTCAAATACACCTTTCAATATTTGCACCCAAGCTCCTTCATCTTTTAACATGTTTCATTGTGCTCTCCAAACTTTGGATTTTTTCCCTTTTTAGCTCTTTTATGTTCTTAGTCGCTTGTCGAATGCGCCAAAAATAATTAATTTCCTTACTCGAGTTTAAATAAAATTGTAGTAGCGGAGTAAGGGTCGAACCCACAAGAACAGTGAATAAATTAAGCAATTTAATGTTAACTAGAGATTGGGGGATTTTGATTTGAATTGTTCATAAAAATTAAATTGAAAAGCTAATTAGGAATGCAATAATAAATTGAGTAGAAAAGATTAATGAAGATAAAGACTTAATTCTCGGTTTGGTTGAGTCTAGATTAGTGATTCTTAAGCTCTTGAAACGTGTTCCTAGCATGCAATTGGGACTTCTAACCCTAGGTATTGTTATGCTTCAATTACCTGAATTTTTCCTTAGGTTGTAACTAATCCGAACAAGTTTTTAAGTTAGATTATTAGCCTTGGACAACTAGGTGTGAGTTCACCAATTTTAATGCAAATCCAATATGTAGAACGAGAAAAATAGAATAGACCAACACACAAAAATCGCAAGTTTACATTGTAATCTTAGGTTGTGATATCCCTAGTAACTAAAATCGGTAGTTGCTACGAATAACTCAGGAAAAACAACAATTACATGTTGAAAACCTAACTCTAGTAGTTGATATATAGATGCATCAATCAAAGGGCTCTATTGAGAAAAAATCACCAAAATATCATAAACTTGAATAATAGATATCACAAAAAACCCAATTAACAATACTTAGAAAGAACGTTCAGAAAAGAGCAAAAAGAAAGATAAATCTTTAGATATTAAAGTCCCCTCGAATTAGGTAGAAGAGACATTAGGCTTGCATGCTCACGTCAATCTTAAAACTGAATTCTTCGATCTTCAATCTGCTTGTGTTTCTCCAAATTTCTCTCCTAGGTTGTGTGTTTTTTTCCTCCCAACTCTTCTTCTTTTATAGTTCTTGAAAAGCCCTGAAAGATACCCAAAAACCGTGCACAAGTCTGGGCCAAAAGAGAGTCCAAAACAGAGAGGAATTCCATGCATAAGTGAGTGCAGGCGCCCTATACTAGCAGGGCGCCCACCCTGAAGATTTTGCCTAACTTTTGCATTCAGGGACTGGTGCGCCATATAGTCATGGCGCCTGCCCTAACTTCTCTCCCTAAGACGTCCCCTTTCCAGCAGCTTTAGTGTGGGTGCACTGGTAAGCAAGGCACCCGCCCAGATCTTCCTCTTTTCATTTCTTTCCTTTTGGTCCTCCAAATTCCATTGTCCAACATGTTGGTCCCCATGCTTCAAAATCCTTGCAAAATCTATCCAAACTCCATTTTTTCTATTTTCTCCTTGGTCTTGTTCCGAAAAGACAAACTAAACACAAACAACTTTTTTAAGGTAATAAAACACACTACAAAACACCAATATGGAGAAATTAAACAATCTAATCAAACACTTATCATTTCTTTTTCTTTGTTCTTTTCCAAACTGAGGATATTCACCTACAAACACAATATTTACATAAATGTGAGTAGAAATCCCTCAATTAATTTGTAAATTATACGATTAAAAGTACAAATGTGTAAGATTTACACTTATCAAGCCACATAAAAATAGCATATTAGAACAATCTTCAGAATTTACATGATTGTCTACTATAGTTGTTTCTTCCATCTCTTTGGTCTTTCTACTGCTTAGACTGATGCACATGCCTTTTAGTTATAAGAAAGAATATTTCTTCAAATATCAGTATTGATAAAATTGTAGTGCATTTTATGAAAGCATTTTTCTTTTACGCTATGAATTTCTTGAATTTTCTATAAAAATAGATCTGGCTATGATTTCAGAGCTCGATCTCTAATAATACGGCATCACCTCACTGGCACAGGTGAAGTGGCGCGCTGCAATTGGAGATCTGTTTTTATAAAAGAACTCATGAATTTCTTCCATTAGCATTAGCTTTTTGAAATTAATTTCATATATGAAGGAATAATATTTTTCTCTTACTATCTCAAATCTTGCAGTGAATTTTCTGGGCAAAAGATTTACAAAAAGGAAAGACAAAGAACTGAAATTTATAACCTTTTATTATAGAAAAAGGAAAGACAAAGCACAAATGAAGGAAATTAAGAGAAATCTTGCATTTTTGCTTAATTTCTAGGGATGGCAACGGGGCGGGTCGGGGTCGGGTTTGGCCTTCCCCGTCCCGCCCCGAATTTTTTTACCCCGCCCCGACCCCGCCCCGATCCCCGAGTGAGTCGGGGCGGGGCGGGTCGGGGATAGGAAAATCCCCGACATCTGCCCCGATTTTTTTTTTTTGGTAAAATCCCTATATTTTTTTTTTGTTGGTACTAATTCACAAGTCAAAGGTAGCACAGTTGGTTAAAGGTTGGGGTAAGTTGGACTGATTGTTGAGGGTTCGATTCAACCTCAACACCAAATTTTTTTTTTTAATTAAGTTGAAAGTTTCGGGTTTTCGGGGCGGGGCACCCCAAACCCAACCCGGCCCGAATCTGAAATGGGGCACAGATTTGTGCCCCGTCCCCGCCCCGTTCGGGGCGGATTTTCATCGGGTTCGGGTTTTCGGGGCTTTTCTGCCATTCCTATTAATTTCCTCGTTTTGTATATTTTTATTTATATAATAATAAGCATGTTTTATCCTGATATTGTTTATTATAAACCGTTCACGTTAGCATTCAATAAACTTATTACAATCAGTATTGCATTATATTTTTCAACTTCAATCAACTAAAGATGTTTACTTTCCTGATTGTTTTATATATCCCTTTTTTTTTTTACTAAATGGTAATTCCAAAAGTTTTCCGAAGAAAAACATGTTACACGTGGCCATAAGACACCATATAGTACCTTACATATAGTGTTAGATTATTTTTAATTTAACTTCAACATGTAGGCTTTGTTTTGTTGTTCTTTTTCTACCTTTTATTTTTCACTTCAGAAATTTTAAATTTTGGTTTTTTTATTCTACATCCCACAAGGTCAAAAAATTGAGTTCCTTCATACATTTGGAATATTACGTTTGAGAATTTTAAATAAAATACAATTGCAGACTGTTTCCTTTCTTTTTTCTTTTTCTTTTTTTCTTCAGTAGATACATTTCTAAATATTTGGCGGGTCCAGCCCATAAAATTGGTCCAATTAATTAATAATGGTTTGAAAGTTTGAGGACTTGCTTTTTGGCTAAAAGTTTAATTAACCTACAAGAAAAACGTTATAAATCAAACACACACATAAATTCGGCTGCAGAGGGAGACAGCCCCCCACCCCCCGGGCGGGGGATATGACACATACATGCACGGAAATCGAAGGAAGAATTGGAGGAAAATAATTTAGCTCTTTCGTTTTCGCTTGGAATGAGTTTTTGACTAGTACTTCTATAGAGTTTATTGGATATCATCTTATGCTTTCTCCCTTTAGAAGCACCATTATTGTTTACACAATAATTCTCTTTCTCCTTCATTCCAATTTGCTATTGGATATTACGATATATCGACAACTTCTTCAAGAAAATTAAATCATAAACCTTCCATGATAGAAGTGGCAAGTCCTCTATAACCATCTTCTTGACAAAAGCTATATACATGACAGGAAATATTACTTTTAACGACGAGCATTTTTGTTCAGAAACTTTTCTCGACCCGCTTTTAACAACCAAAATGAACATTTTACGATCAAAGTATCGTTGTTAAATGTGATATTTTTTGTAGTATATATTTGAACTGTAGCAGCATTTAGGATATATAGAGGACTTTATTATGTCAACCAAACACTTGAGATTTGATGAACCCCCATATGAAGCTTAATATGCCAGGAGAGATCTGGTTTCCCTTGTGGCAGCCCACATTTCAACCATTTTAGCATGATATTCAGTTCTTCTCATATGATGTTCTGGGCATCTTTCTGCATAATTAAGATTAGCATGGTTGGACCAGTTTCTGTTGTTGAAATGGGCAGCACTATTGTGGTTTTATTTTCACTAAAATCGAAAGCACATATAATTGACTAGAAGCGTGCTGAATTTTTTATATTTGATGTGGTGTATTGTTGAAAACATGCATTGAATTGGTCCTGTGCCTTGTTTGTTAGTGCTGAAAAACACTCCTTGTTATCTTGATCACTTGATGAGGGTTGAAATTTTTCATCCAATTTAATTTTATCAAGATTTCATCCATTTTTCTGAGATCGGAAGAGCGTCGTGTTCTTGACAAATTCCTTTTATTTCCAAAGCATATATATGATGTAGTTCTACCATCTTCTGCATTTGCTCAAACTGTTTCTCCATGGTTAGAAATTAGGAATTGCTACCTTTGTCTCCTGAAACTCTGACTGTATGACAAATGTCTCAAACTGCAATATTCATCATAATGAAAAATTGAAATATGATTGAAAAGAACTTCGAAATTGATCCGTTAATTTAGGTTTTTATGGGCCTCCTTAGAAGCTATTGGTTCTCGAGAAACCAATAACCTCTGAAAGACAACACAACGTTGTGAAAATAATAATCTGGCCTATAGGTCAGGAACACCAAAATGTTCCACATCTCCCACACCTCTACCAATTACAAAAAATATTCTACAAATGACAACCTAGAATAAGTCAAAAATAAATAAATACTTCACATTAAAAATAAACTGTATCAACGACCAAATCAATGTAAGGTATTACCATCACTTTGCTAAAAGTCATACCCTATACGTTTGGTTGGTATTAGAGAATCTTCAATGCAAAATTAAGGTGAAATGTCTTATGTGCATATATATATGTGTCCAAGAATATTGACATTACATTCAAAAAATCTTCTAATGCAACAATGTCAACATTGTATATTTGTCAAGTTATTATTACGGATTTTGAAAAAAAGAAAGAGAGAGAAATTTTTTAATTGAGATCGGTTAATGCTTGACATTATTGTCATAGAGATGACATTTTCTACAACAAAGTCAAGCATTTATGTGTCAAATAAGTACTTTTTTGTCAATTGTCAATTTATTTCATGACTATGACTATATATGTATTGGAGAGACTTGGTGACATTTTATTTGCATAATAAGTAATCACATTTAGGTATCGATTGTAATATCTTAGATAGAAAATTGCCTCAGTGATGTAGAATGGAAGAGGCGTAATGCGCACTTGTGTCCTCAGCAGTTGTTTTCAACTTTCTTTGTTCATGTGCTGATGTTTTATCTAGGTTTACTATGAGTTAGTTGGTGGTGATGTTCTAACTTATCATCAATCATTACATGCGCATACATCTGATTTAAAGTAAACCATCGGATAGAAAATATTTCTGTGTCTACTGATGCAACTTAGCATTGTTTATCGTATTACATGTATTGTTCCCTTGTCCATCTTGTGATTTTGTCTGAATTTAGTCACTGAAGAAATATAACAGTGTCTTTTATGATAAGTATTGCCTTTTTCTCATGAAAAGCTTCACTTTTCAGCTACAATCGTTTGGGAAAGAATGCTGAGGAAGCAGATGCAGAGGAGATTATTGAGATGGCTGGTAAGGCCTTAATAGCTGAGCAGGAGAAAATAGTCCAATAAAATATTCATGTGCAAATCAGTAGCTTCTGCACATGTATGGATGACATTCTCCTTCCTGATCCAAAGAATGTTGACACTGTTAATTCACCTTCAAAAGATAATATTTCTAAACGCAGTGGTCTTGGTAGAAGTGCTCCATCACATGATTGCCCTGGTGAGTCATAGTATTATTTGCATTCAATTAGAATGATTTTGCTTATATCAGTTACGTGCCATAGAAGTTTCGTAGGAGCATTTAAGTTTGAATTTACCATCCAAGTTGGTCTACTCCACTAGTCTCTACCCAATCGATTTTAGTTGACGTGTTTATACTGATTTTTCCATTTGCACATATGTGGCCAGATTAGAAACCTCCAAAAATTTTGTTCTGTCCTTGCTTCGTTTTTGTCTCATTGTCCATCTTAAAAAAATAGTCAACTTGCCGTCTTGAACGTGTATTGAATTTTTTATTTCCACATATACTCATAATTAAATGTATCTTATTATTACTACAAGAAACAACAGCTATAGTAGCGACATTTTACGACAGTTTCATATGTCGTTACTATAGCATTAGCTATAAAGTCGCCGCAGTTGTCGTCACCCTATAGAGGCGGCATCATAATGTCGTCGCTATAGGTTGTGTGTACAGGGACGGCAAGTGATGTCGTTGTAAATTGGTATTTATCTGTGACGACGTATAAAAGCTGTCGCTATATTTTTTGATCTAAACTGACGACCTATAAATGTCGTCTCTATATGATTAGCTGGAGAATCTTCCGCCTTTGTTCTCGTATTTTGCAACCGAAAATCATTGCTGTAGGAGAGATATTCGTTACTATAGTTGAGATTGTAATCTATATAATATATATTATAAAAGCAAGACATTAACCAAAAGTCAAGTTAGTCCATTTGGAGACGTATCATGTCAATGCAATGGAGTTGGCGGGTTTGACTTCTTAATTGGGCAAAAGCAATCTGTGTAATTAAATGTTGTTAGAAAATGGCCAGGTTAGAGGCGGGTGTTTCGGGTTGACTAATGGCTAGTGGGGTCAAAATTTTTCATACCCAAAACTGACTAAATTTATGGCTGCGACATTTAGTCGTCATTGTAAATAATGTTACAATAGACCCAAAAATGTCATTACTATTGAGCTACAGGTACGGGACTTATAGTAATGATCTTGTTGAGGCAAAAAATTGTTGTAATAGATATGTAGCAATGACTTTTTAGTCTATAGCGGCGACTTTTATATGACATTTGTTGTAGTGACTCCACATCAAATATCAATGTATTGGAAGTACTTTCAAACAATTTATTAATGAAAAAATGGTATATATATTAAAAAAAAATACTACATCCGTCTTACAAAGATAGTCCAATATTCCTTTTTCGACCATCTCAAAAAGATAGTCCAGTTACCATATTAAACATGTATTTAATATTTCATTTCCATATCAGCCCCTAATTAATTATTGTTATTCAACTACCTACACGTTGAAAGTCTTTCAGATAATTATGAGACCTAAGGGTATATATGGAAAACTAAAGTAAAATTTAATGTTTCAACTATATTAACTATTTTTTTCTTAACTCATTTAAAATTACCTTTCGGACTATCTTTGTGAGACGGAGGTAGTATAAAATTTAATATTTTAACTATATTAACTATCATTTCTTGATCTATGTGAAAATAGCTACTTAGACTATCTCTGCGGGACAGAGGGAGTACTTCATTAGATATAGGATTTATTATGTACAAGTTATGGATATTTATAGTTTAGTATGAATGCCAATATTTGGCATATATGACACGCATTGTCCCAGGCTATCCTACTAGACCTAACATATGGCGTGCGCTGATGATGAATGCCAGCTTGACTAGGACCCACTGTCAAGGCAAACTGAAAACTTGACTTGAAACTTCATAACCTTTTGGACTAAAATGATTTTATAAAAATTTTGACAGAATTTTTCTTATAAAAAGGACTTATCCAACCTGAAAAATATAAATCACCTCATCCAAACAAATTATATAAAATGAAACTAATATGTTTTTTCAATCAATAACTTAACTAGATCCCCAAGATATATAATTGGAATACTTTTAATATATTTGAATTCAAAACAATTATTAACACTAAACGCATGTCGAGAAATATAATCGCGCGGAGTTTAAATAATATGGAAACAATGACTTATGAGAATTAATTTCCAACCATGATCAAACAACCTATACTTAAAAAAATATAATAAAAATTTTAGATGAATGCAGTACAATGGTGCTGACTGAGAGCTCCACAGGCAATCCAACAAGTGCTCAAACCCCATCTTCTCAATAAGAAAAATATTATAAAAAATATGAGTTGGTAACTCAGTGAGTCGATATTCGAAAATAAATATATATACTTTTCTATATTATTTATTTCTGAAAATCTGTTTCAACTTTATAATATATAGATATAGCTTAAAAGTTGAGAGTCATAAAAATGCTTTACAAACATCTTTTAAGTTTGAAATCTGAGTTTAAATAATACTAAAATTACATACCATGATAATAGTGCTGAAATCATATAAATGCAAGATAATAATATTTTTGCTAAGAATAATGCAACTAAGTTTAAAACTGATATCTGAATCAATACCTTAACTGTAACTGAGTTCTGAAAAATAAAATCTGAATAGCTAGTTGAAAATTTAGATAAATACTAATAACTGAAAAATCCACACCAAAAGTACCTCTAAGTAGTAACACACATGTACAGAGTAATCTCAATATATAAGGCATATTACTCAGAACTGAGTGATACTGATAACTGAATAACAGAATAACTAGTCATACAAGCGCAGAGCAAGCCCTAAAGGCTAACACAACCATACACGGCCAAAAACTTCTGTGTGCATGACGATGGGTCTCAAAGACTTGTATATAGCTAATCTAACACCGTGGAACAAATCACACCGGTGCATAGCGGGTAACATCACTGAAGCTAGTGTAACACTGTAGAACAAATCACACTAGTTCCGATCTGCGGGTAAAGATCACATAGGTACTTTGGTGGTTTTGAAAATATTCTTATGTTAAGCTTTTCTCAAGAATCTTATAACATAACATGACATAATATGCTTTTATGGAAATTCTTACTATAATGAGATACATATTTCCTTTTTGAAATCACTTTCTAAAGATAATAACATGCTTAAACAATTTATGAATTTCATATATTGCCATAATAATAAGGAAATCATGCTTGACTTTTAGAAAGTGAAACATTTAATATGCTGAAATGAAAGCATGCTTAATCTTTGGAAAAATATTTTTCCACTCATAGAGTTGAAGACTATAGCTAGCTCAAATGACATGCCTTTCTAACTAGTTCGTCATCATCTGGAATCATAATTTAATAATCACCTTTAGTATACAACATCCTGTACTAAACAACTAATATAATATTCTATTTTAATATCCAATATCCTTCTTCCAAACAAAAATATAATGTCACTTACTTCATTAGAACCAAGTTCACTTGTTCATAAAAATTCTCAATCACCCGATTGTTATCTACATATGTACTTATCCATTCTATTTATTAAAATCTCAATATCATATCCTCATCATCCAATAATATATATGTGCCGAATCACACTTCCAACAATAATCCTTAAAATACATCATGTCGTCATGGCATAAAATTTCCAATAATATTACCAAATAAAATTAACCTCATAAATAAAATTCCCCTTAAATTTTGTTGTCAAAATTTACATAATATCAACCCCCTAATTTAATTCCAATAGACTTTTATTCCAATTTTTCTTTTTACCTTATTTCCAACACATCATACTCAAATATATCAAATAAAATGGACAACATACCAATAGATCTCAAAATCTCATTTCACTTTCTACTTCCATAACTCCCAATTTCACTTAATGGTTCACAACTTGATAAATCAACACTAATATTAGCACATAATTTTTCTTTATATCATGAACCATTTCTTTTCCTTAAGTTCATGAATTTTATCAATAAATCATTTCTTTCAAGATTATAATCCTTATTCATTCATAATATATAAAATCACAAATTCGTAATACATCAAATATACTCATTTCATAATAGTTTTCCACCTTGATATTTTCACAAACACCCCATATATATATGCTCATTCAAGATTATTAATACAAATACTTATTAACTTCAAGTTTAATAATTATCAATAACATTATCCCATCTTAAACTCAAATCAAATAGCATTTCATCCATACTTTTCTAATATACCGCCATCAATTATCACATTACATAAAATCCCCAAATTTCTCAATTTCTAGGGTTTATAAAAATCACACCACTATATATAATGTAAGGCAAAAATTAAAAACCATCCTTCTTGCAACACCAAAAACAATTACATAACCACAAATCATAAGAATAAGCTATAAATTTAACACCCATTAGAAAATAAATAAACCCTAAAAATAACTCATTCACTTACCCATATAAAATTGCAAAAAGAAATCAAGAGCTCAAGATCAAACCATACCAACCATGTTAAAATCCCTTCTTTTTCTTTTCCTCCATTCTTCTCGTTTAGTGTGTGTTTTAACCTTGATTTGACTATTCTACCTTTGACTCTGACGAGTAAAAGTTGACTTTAAAAATAGAAGAGCGAGCCGTAATAATATACTTCTACAATTTGATTATTGATACATTTTCAGAATAGCTGTGCCGAAAACGAAACCACTAAAACATGCTAAGGTGTCGTAGAAACTCAAGGATCACTTCGGTTACACTCTTAATATTAGACCATCACAAATTGAGCACAAGTACACTGGCCAAGGTTTATAGATAGATGGTGAAGCTGATGTAGGATCTGTAATAGCTATTTACCCTAGTGCGGAGACTCAACAGCATACTACCGTTTCTCACCCGGATACTCGAAGGTTGATTTGGAAAATCCTTATTTGATCACAAGGTATGACGGGAATGTAATTAATGCACAGCCCTGGGGTTATGGGGGCAAGACTCGTGAAATATGGGACCCCGGGTCAATTACTGAGAGTGCTGCAACTGGTTCAGATCGAGTATGGCGGCTACTTAGTAAACCCTTGGATGGTACACAAATGTCGAGGAAAGGTGAAGTGTTGGAGCGGAGAAACCCTATAGCCTTTGCTCATTTTGTCAATCATCCTGCAAAGGTCATGGTCCCAAACGTTATGGTCTGCCCATATGACTTTCCACTAACCGAAAAGA